>OVBA01000084.1:0-107054 GCA_900406435.1 Lepidium aucheri | reverse complement strand
GGTCATTGCACTTGCTTGAGGCCAAGCAAGATCTAAGTGTGGGGGAGCTGATGTGTGTGATTTTTGATGGTTTTAGAGTCTTGTTATAGGTAGTTTTGCATCCGTCTAGATAGATTTTCCGTTTACTTAGGTCTTTTTAGGTTTGTTTTGCTTTCTTTGCATTTGCATTTGGAGTTTGGAGTTTTATTTAGGAAAAGGAGCAAAAAGGAGCTAAAACTGGAGCTAAGGACAATTGGATCAGCTGCTAGGCAAAAAAGATCATGCAAACTCGGATCGCTACCTCGTGGATCGCAGGGCGAGGACTGCTCGGAATGCTCAAGAAAAGATGTCTTAGTCACTAGCCTCAACCTATCTGCCGCGAGGGAAGATAAATCTATTACACTCGGACCATCCATTCAGTGTCAACCCCCGAGGACAAAGACAAGAACCACTCCTCGGTGCCCAAGCTCGGGCAAGGACTCTGAGGGCAAGATTCCTGGTTGACCGACTTAGGTCGGTTTGACCATTAGGGTTATGCAAATAACCCTCTAAATACCCTCTAATCACACTCTTATCTTTTTTATCTAATGTTTAGCTAAAAAACTC
This sequence comes from Lepidium aucheri, assembly GCA_900406435.1. NCBI lineage: Eukaryota > Viridiplantae > Streptophyta > Magnoliopsida > Brassicales > Brassicaceae > Lepidium > Lepidium aucheri. The sequence continues at coordinate 106,469 of OVBA01000084.1, read as the reverse complement.
TCTCTATTTTATTGTTGTTTCCTTTATACTTGTTTAAGGTACTCTTTATGATTATGCTTTTAAGTTAATGAATTAAGTTTGATCTTTATCTTTACTCTCTGCAATTTCATTTTAAGTTTCTTTATGTTTATGCAATCTGGATCTACCCTACTCCTCCACACTCAATCTATGAGGCACAAGTAGATCCGTATGGATCTCGAGGATAGAGCGATCAGAAGTGAATCCGTTGATTCCCTCGCCATTCTAGCCATGATATGAACTACGGTCTCTTCTCACATGGCTAAGCTTAATGCTGATCTCTCCCTGATCAAGAGATATTTGATATGGGTCGTGACCTAAGGCTAGCGCCGATGGAATCGGAGACTAAGTGCCTTGTGAGTGATGGTTTGATCCACTGAAGAGAGATCTAGCATGTGGGTCGGCTGTTAGACGAGTTGGGCTTAGCTTAATGCTTCTTGTTTGGCATGATCGCGGCTAGCACCGTAATGGATCATCTGATCCGGATAGGGCTCTTCACTATGAGAAAGGGTTGATCTAGCCTTGTCCCAGTCTAAGGATCACTCAAAAGAGCTTGGCGAGTTGGGATCAGCGAGTTTATCGCCGATCAACCTCCCTATCCTTTAGATCTATGCTTTTAATCTTATTTCTATCTTATTGCAACTATTTTGCTCTGTTTTAAAGTCATTTTTGTGTTTTAGTCATTTCCATTCTGTTTTAATTTTGTCTTTTAGTGTAATTTGTCTTATTGTCTAGTTTGCAAGCTCACCTTAATATCATAGCCTATCATAGTAACAGAATGGTAGGTTGCTTGAACTACGATCTAGTAGTAGATAGGTTGTTTACAAGCATCTCTGAGTATTTGGTTCGACAATTCCCATTTACTTACCACTATGCTCAACTAATTTGATCTTGGGACCTAAAAAACCCTTTTATCAAATTGGCGTCGTTGCCAAACGGGATTTGCTTGTTTCAATTTATAGTCTACTAGTCTTAGGATCAAGTTGTGTGTTACTGATATTATAACTTGTCTGTGTTTAACTGAGCTTGGATCTATAAGGACCAAGCTCCAATCCTATTGACAAGTTTTTGTTTCTGTCCTTGCAGGCCTCGCACGTACTCCTTGATAGCTAGACGCGAGGGCACCAAAAACAACCTAAGCTCAACCTCTGTACTCGCTGCCCAACCCCGAGTTCAGGGAACTTAACACTCCATGTTCCCTGTCCTCGATATGGCCACTTCATCGGCAGACGAGTACACTGATCAGGACAACTCCGACGTTCCTGAGGAGACAACACCACAGATGATAGGCGCAGCGGATGAACCAAAGACATCTTATCTGCGGTACGGAATCACTCCACCACCTATGCTGAACCAGAATTTTGAGATCAAGGGTAGCCTCATTGCTATGGTCCAACAAGTCAAATTTCATGGAATTCAATACGAAGATCCACTTGAGCACCTTGATGAGTTGGAAAGACTGTGTAGCACCACCCAAATAGACGGATTGAGTAACGATGCACTCAGACTAAGGCTGTTTTCGTTTTCAATCGTGGAGAAAACACAAAATTGGGAGAAACATCTACGTCCCGGTCAGATCACGTCTTGGGCCGAGTGCAAGAAGGCATTCATGAACAAGTTCTACTCACCTTCACGCACAGCAAAACTACGCACAACAATCTTTCACTTCACTCAAAAGCGCTCGGAGAGTCCCGCACGCATGGGAAAGATTTAAAGACTACATTGCCCAATGTCTACATCATGGATACACAACTGAGTCCTTACTCAGCACGATCTACCGTGGGATCAGGTTGAGGTATCGGACACTACTAGACATGGCAAGCAATGGAAATTTTATGCACAAGGACATAACAGCTGGATGGGAACTAATTGCAAACCTCGCTCAAGCTCAAGAACAGTATAATGAAGGTGATGCAAACAGTGGGGCCTATTCTACTGACTCAGCCGCACCAAGAAAGGCTGAAATCCGTATAATAAACGCCAAGATGGACCGTCTGCTGGGAAATAAACCAACACCCATACCAGCCGAGGAAGTGATGCGAGTGGAAGAGGTCAATCTGCTCGAACAAACTGCTACTCCAACTGTCTCACAACCAGCTATATTGGATATGTTGCAAGCGATATTGCAAGGGAAAAAGAGTGCGGCCTGCGAGCTCACGGAGAAGTTTACAGAGATCAACAATCGATACACTGATCTCCATGGTATAATTGGGGACATAAATACAAGACTGCAACAAGTAGAACAAAAAGAAGTTACACCACTGCCCTCCCTAATTCTAAACACATGCCTCGCATGTCCACCTCGCTCAACCTACGAGGGCTCGAACAGTTTTACTGCAATCCACTCGGCATAGAGGGTGAGTTGTACCAACACAATGGATGCTAATACAAGGGACTATATGATTGAAGAAGGGGGGTGATTCTCGAACACATATCACTAATCAACTTAAGTCACCTTCAGTCCTCCACGGTTTGCCTCGCAACACCTGTGAAAAAGGACAGAATGTTCCAAACCTCGCTGTCACTACACCTGAGGCAACACAGCGAGTTAACCCGCTCCCACCCATTCGTCCTCATCTACCTTTCCCAAAGATCCATAAAGAGTGTATTGCTGAGAAATACAAGACTCAACTCTTCAAGCAGATTAAAGACATCGATTTTCCAATCCCATTGGTCGATGCCTTTATGTTGATGTCACCATATCATAAGTTCCTCAAATACGCGGTAAAGGAGAGTACCAAGGAGATTGAAGGAGAAGTAATACTAACACATGAGATTAGTGCAATCATCCTAAGGAAGGTAGCACCCAAAAAGTTAGCCGACCCCGATACCTTTACTATCTTGTGGTCTCTTGGAATGCTATCCTTCAACAATTGCTTGTGTGATCTAGGAGCCTCGATAAGTCTCATGCCCCTCTCGGTTGCAAAGAGGTTAGGGTTCGAGATGTTCAAAGCATGCAAAATCTCATTGATACTTGCCGACCGATCTAGGAGGATACCACCTGGAATGCTTGAAGATTTACTGGTTAACATGGGAGGAGTACAAATCCCAACCGACTTTGTTGTGCTAGAGATGGATCAAGAACCAAAAGATCCTTTTCTCTTTGGTAGACCCTTCTTGGCCACAGCTGGAGCTTTGATTGACGTGAGGAATCGAACTATATAGCTTAACTTGGGCGAAAGCATCAAAATGAAGTTCCACATCGAGAGTGTGTTAAGGAAACCCAATATTGACAATCAGGCATTTTGGATCCAAGAGACAAATGATCTTGAAAATGAGCTGCTTGAGGAGTTGCTTACAAAAGATCAATTGCAAGTGGCACTAACCGCACCAATCCATGATGGGTACTTACGGGTTAAAGCGGAACTCTATAGGGCACTCTTAGATGCTTATCAATCACCAAGGAGTACGGTTGTGATTGAAGAGCTGGTAGAGTCGGAAGTCAAGGATAAGCAAGCGGGAGAGCTAATCTCAACCCTCTCAACAGTCCACGTATTAGCTAAGCACACGGTCATGCACCTTGCAACCAATGAGACTGAGGAGACTCTTAAGGGAACTCAAGATGATTGGTCCAAGCTCAAGGCACAAAAATTGGAGTTGAAAACGCTTCCCGCAGGGCTAAGGTACACTTTCTTGTTACTAATTCTACATATCCTGTGATTGTTAATGATACCTAGAATGATGAAGAGCTTGAGATGTTGTTATCCGAACTTAAACGATTTAGAAGAGCTATAGGGTAATCTCTTGAGGATATTAAAGGAATCTCACCTAGCTTTTGCGTGCATAGAATTCATTAAGAAGATGAGTCTCACTCTAGTGTAGAGCCCCAAAGAAGATTGAATCTGAACGTTAAAGAAGTTGTGAAAAAAGAAACCCTTAAATTGCTTGATGCAGATGTAATATATCCCATCCCTGATAGCAAGTGGGTTTCACCGGTTCATTGTGTCCCTAAAAAGGGAGGTATCACTGTGGTTAAAAATGATAAATGAAACAATACCAACTAGAGCTATAACGGGGCATAGGATGTGTATAGATTATAAGAGGCTTAACTCATCTACTACGAAAGATCACTTCCCATTGCCTTTCATTGATTGAATGGTAGAACGTCTAGCCAGTCATAAGTTTTATTGCTTTCTAGATGGGTATAGTGGATTCTTTCAAATCCCTATACACCCAGATGATCAAGAGAAAACGACATTTACTTGCCCTTATGGAACTTTTTTCTTATAAACAAATGTCATTTGGACTTTGTAATGCTCCCACAACTTTTCAACGTTGCATGATGTCTATATTCTCGGACTTAATCGAGGAGATGGTGGAATTCTTTATGGATGACTTCTCCGTCTATGGCTCCTCCTTCTCCTCTTGTTTGTCAAATCTATGCAGGGTATTGAGCTGGTGCATGGAGACCAACTTGGTACTTAATTGGGAGAAATGCCACTTCATGGTCAAGGAAGGGATCGTTTTGGGACATAAGATTTCTGAGAAAGAGATTGAAGTTAATCAGGCTAAGATAGAAGTCATGGTTCAGTTACAACCCCCAAAGACGATAAAAGACATTAGAAGCTTCTTGGGTCATGCTGGGTTTTATAGGAGGTTCATCAAGGATTTTTCAAAGACAGCTCGGCCGCTCACTCGCCTGTTATGCAAAGAGGCAGAGTTTTCATTTGATGACGAGTGTATGGAAGCCTTTAAAACCATCAAGTCAGCCCTTGTCTCAGCACCCATTGTCCAAGCACCAGATTGGAGTCTACCATTTGAGATCATGTGTGACGCTAGTGACTATGCGGTAGGAGCAGTCCTTGGACAAAAGAAAGACAAGAAATTGAATGTCATCTACTAGGCGAGTAGGACACTCGATGATGCCCAAGTCAAATATGCAACAACTGAGAAGAGCTGCTAGCTGTTGTCTTTGCATTTGAGAAATTCCGATCCTACCTAGTTGGTTCCAAGATCATCGTCCATACTGATCATGCGGCTTTGAAATACCTCATGAAGAAAAAGGATGCAAAACCAAGGCTCCTTATATGGATACTTCTTCTCCAAGAGTTTGATATGGAAATAGTAGATAAAACGGGTATAGAGAACGGTGTAGCCGATCACCTATCAAGAATGATGGTAGAAGACTCAGTACCAATAAATGACTCAATGCCTGAAGAACAGCTGATGGCACTTCGAACCTCCAGACAGAAACGAAAGCTTAAAGCCTCGCAGGCACAACTCGCAGCAGTGAACACCGAGGAGCGACAGGTTGAGTAGAATCAAGACCTTCCACGAAAAAGGGAGTTTGCAGGATAGTACTCCCTTGGTATGCTGACATGGTGAATTATTTGGTAGTAGGAGAGATACCTACGAGTTTGGAAGGGTATCAAAAGAAGAAGTTTTTCAGAGACGTAAATTACTATTTTTGGGATAAGCCGTATTTTTACAAGAGAGGATCGGATGGTGTGTTTAAACGATGTGCGGCTGAAGACGATGAGTCTACATATGGGAGACATTTTGCAGCTTTCAAAACGGTTCAAAAGATTTTGAAAACGGGTTTTTGGTGGCCTACTATGTTCAAAGATGCTCAAACCTTCATATCAAAGTGTGATCCTTCTCAATGAATGGGAAACATAGGAAAACGCAACGAGGTGCCTCAAAGACCAATCTTGCATATCAAAGTATTCGATTGTTGGGGAATAGACTTCATGGGACCTTTCAACCCGCCTTCACACGGAAACATCTACATCTTGGTAGCCGTAGATTATGTCTCCAAATGGGGTGAAGTGGTAGCAAGTCCAACAAATGATGCAAAGATAGTGATTAAGTTGTTCAAGACCTTCATTTTCCCTAGATTTGGAGTTCCACGAGTGGTGATTAGTGATGGAGGATCACACTTCATTAACAAGGCATTTGAGAGTTTGCTTAGGAAGTATTGGGTGAAACACAAGGTAGCCACACATTATCATCCTCAAACCAGCGGACAAGTAAAAGTCTCCAATAGAAAGATCAAATCCATACGCACAAGGATAGTTTGTGCTTCCAAGAAAGATTGGGCGACTAAGCTTGACGATACACTTTGGGCATACCGAACCGCCTACAAGACACCAATAGGAAGAACACCGTTTCAGCTACTATATGGCAAGTCATGTCACCTCCTAGTGGAGATTAAATATAAGGCGGTATGGGCAACAAGACTACTGAACTTCGATCTGAAGACATCCCAAGAAAGACAGTTGATCAACATGCACGAGCTACAGAAAATACGGATTGATGCCTATGAGAGCTCCAAGATCTATAAAGAAAGAACGAAGGCTCTCCATGACAAAAAGATAGCACAGAAAGTGATCTCAGCTGGAGACCGAGTGCTATTATTTAACTCGAGGCTAAAATTGTTTCCCGGAAAGCTAAAGTCAAGATGGACCGGTCCGTTTGAGGTTAAGGAAGTTTTACCGCTAGGAGCAATAACTTTGATCAGTAAAAACAGGGAACCCTTCACGGTGAATGGACATAGGGTTAAACCTTAAGTGGGAAACAAGGAAATTCCGAAAAGGACAATGGCAGTCCTCAACGAGCCTCATCAGTCTTGAGCGAGGAGATAGTCGAGCTTGAGACTATAAAAAAGCTCACTTGGGAGGAAGTCCCATGTATATCCTTGTATATATTTTAGTTTCAATAATCTTTATCCTTTTCATGCATTTGTCTTTGATTGAAGGAGAGTCCATCAGGCTTAGACCAGATTCAAAGGATTAAAATCAGGAGATATGGGTTCCCCTCGGAGCGAGAACAGCAAGGGAAATGACCGAGGGTACTGGGTTTTTCAGCAACACAAGTACAGCCAGCTATCTAAAGATCCAGCTCAGAAAGTGGTCCCCACCAGTCAATTTGTGACTCCCAGAAGGACAGTCAAACCAATCCAATGGTGGAGAATTGGTCAAGCATTTTAAAATTCAAAATCAAGGGTCACGATATGGTCAAGGATTAAATCAGACCTCGGGACCAGAGATGCTCCCATTTCACAAACCGGTCTCCTCCACTGGAAGCATAAACCTCTTCTACATCCTCGCCTTCTTCCTTTCATCCTTTTTCCTTTCTTCAAGGAAAATCTCACGCTCGAAAAGAAAAACCGAGGATCTAACACAAAGGAGAAAGTGATAAAGACAAGGAATCGGAAGATGGAAAGCAAGAATGGAGAAGATGAATTCAGGAGAGTTTATGGAAGCTGGAACATTTCACATCCGATGAATACAAATGGAGCGAGTTGAGCGGATAACTCGGTCTCACCACCAAATCAACCTTTCCGTCGCACCATGCGCATATTAGTGGGAGGGACCAAAGCTTGGAGGCTATCCGATGTTCGAAGGAAGATTGACAACGAACACAACAGCACCTTCGTCTTTTCACAAGTAGAAACCAGCTCAATGAACCACCGGATACTGCTCCCTCACACACACTCCTCGTCCCAACAGCCGAGGCGTCGCTCCAAGTGCATACAGGCTATCATAGAAAAGATAGGAGGGCCCTCGTACGATGAACTCGCAACGAGTGGCGAGGATTCCAACTCGTAGGTACCTACTCTACTCCTTTCATTGTAAATACCATTGCATCTTATCGTTTGCTTTGTTTGTCAACCTAGGGTTCACCTGTAAGCTTTTATACACACAAGGGAGTGTGTGATCTAAGTTTGGGGGAGGATCTTAAGAGTTACTAACCTTGTGTTTTGTGATTCTTAGTTTATCTATCATCCGTTTCATCCAGCATGTAAAACTCCGGTTAGATTTCTCTTTGTGGATTTGATTGTTGCATTTCATGGCAGTTATGGCATAGAAAAACCATAAAAATTTGATATTTTTTGAAAATGAAACCTAAAAAAATAGAGTTCCAACCAGATGACTCCATCTCTCTCTTGGACTGTTTCCTTCATCCTCCTTCTGGTTTGGCATGATCCCGACTAGCGCTGTAATAGATCATCCGATCCGGATACGGGTCTTTACCATGAGAACGGGTTAATCTAGCCTTGTCCCGGTCTAGGGATCGCTCAAAAGAGTTGGGCGAGTTGGGATCGGTGAGTTTATCGCCGATCAATCTCCTATCCTTTAGATCTATGCCTTTAATCTTATTCTATCTTATTGCAACTGTTGTGCTCTGTTTTTGAGTCATTTCTCTGTTTTAGTCATTTCCATTCTATTTTAATTTTGTCTTTTAGTGTAATTTGTCTTATTATCTAGTTTGCAATCTCACCTTAATATCATAGCCTATCATAGTGACAGAATGGTAGGTTGCTTGAACTAAGATCTAGTAGTAGATAGGTTGTTTACAAGCATCTCTGAGTATTTGGTTCGACAATTCCCATTTACTTACCACTATGCTCAATTGATCTGATCTTGGGACCGAAAAAACCCTTTTATCAGTACTAACATCCGAGATTTATCATCTAGCTTCCTCAAGTGTGTTCCGACATTCTTAGCATGGCTTATACATCCGAAAACTCAGATATGACTAATGTTTGGTATTTTTCCTCTAAGTACCTCATATGGTGTTTTGCTCTTTAGTGCTCTTGTGGAGACTCGGTTTATAAGATACGTAGAATGTCTAACAGCTTCTCCCCATAGATAATTAGCCACACACATATGTTTTATGATACTTCTATTCATCTCCATTAGTGTTTGGTTTCTCCTTTCAACAACTCCGTTTTGTTGGGGTGTATAAGGTGCGGTTAGATGTCTTTTGATTCCTTCCTCTACACAAAATTTGTTGAACTCGTGTGATAGGAACTCTCCTCCTCTAGAAGTTCTAAGAACTTGTATCTTTTCTTTGACCTCTTGTTCCACAACCCCTTTGAAATTTCGGAAATTATTAAAAAGCCCCACTCTTGTCTTTCAATAAAGTCGTCCACATATATCTTGTTCGATCATCTATAAGAACTAAGATGTATCTATTTCCAGCTGGTGTTGTTGGAGTGATTGGACCACAAAGATCTCCATGAACAAGTTCTAGCCTCTTCTTTTCACAAAAAGAACTACTTTGACGGAAGATTTTTCTGGTTTGCTTCCCAAGCAAGCAAGATCCACATATTTCTTTCTCGATATTGATTTTTGGAAATCCCTTTACAAAACCTCCTTAAATCATCTCTTTCATTGTTTCAATACTTATGCTTCCTAATCTTGAATGACATCTACTTGATTCACTAATCCTTGCAAGATGTAGTTGAGTAGTATCTTTGATGTTCATTCGTACTTTGTATAAGCGATTTTGAGATCGCTTAGTTTTCATAATCAAACTTCCTTCTTTGTCATGCATTGTCAGATTGTCTCCTCCTAACCTTATATCACATCCCTCTTCTGTTGTTTGTCCAAGACTTATACTATTGCTTTTCAAATCGGGGATGAAATATAAATCTTTCATTACTTTCTCATTTCTTTTTGCATCAACAAAGGATATCAAACCCTTTCCTTTGATATCTATACAGAATCATCACCAAAACCCACTTTCCCTGTGACACCTTTATTGATCTTTGTAAAGTATCTCTGATCTCAACTCATGTGATTAGTAGCTCCATTATCTAGATACCAAGTATTGTCCTCCTTCTCTTTTGTCTCAAACTTACTTGGTACACATTTTTCTTCATTGAGAAACACGATTACATGAAGAAAGAAATCATCTCCCTCATGTGTTTCTTGTTACTTTTCATCCTCTTGTGTTTCTTGTAGCTTAAGTAATCTATACCGACACTTAGACGCAATGTGTCCATATTTGTCACAACGGTAACAAAGTACTTTAGAGATATCAAAATCTCCATTGCCTCTTCCACGACCTTTTCCTCTAGAATTAGTTCGTTCTCCTCTTCCTCTACCTCTCGATCTCTCATTGGAGTTTCTTGTTTGATTTTGTGATTCCAAATACATCAACTGTTTTTGATCTTCTTGAACTTCTTCTTCTTCTTCGAGAATTCTTTCTTCGTAGGCTTTTAGGCGACCTACAACATCCTCAAAGCTTGTTGTTTTAAGATCTAAGAGTTATTCAAGAGATATAACCTTAAGGATGAATTTCTTTCTTGGAAGACACTTAAGAATCACCATCTTAGTCTCTTCGATTTTTACTCCAATGGAAAAAGATTTAGATGCAATTGCCAAAAGCTTAGCCAAAAATTCATCAATGCTTTCGGTCTCTTTCATCTTAAGTTGATCAAATTCAGACATCAAGGTTTGTAGCCTTGCTTTTTTAACACGTTCAGCTCCTAGGTTTCGTGTTTTATGGCCTCCTACACCTTCTTTGCCAATTCTAGTTATTCTCTAGTGCGTCATAGTTCCTGTAATTCCAATTAGCAATCATTTTTCTATTGGACTTCTCCAACTTGTAGAATAAGATCCTCCGGTATAGAATGAAATAAAAGTGACATTGCCATATTGTTTTGCTTTTTATCATCAACATCTGTCTCAATTACCTCCCACACTTCGTGTACATTGAGACAAACTTTCATTCTCATAGCCAAAATGGTATAGTTTTCGCGGTTAGCATTGGACATACTATAGGAAGAGCCTCCTCCCCCTTTGGATTTCTCCACATACTTGATTTGATTATCACCCATAAAATCAATTTGGTTTTGAAAAACCCTAGCTCAAGATTACATTCTCCTTAGCTCACGATCATGACCCTCCTATCTCACAATCATGACCACCTCTTTGATCGATTTTAGCTTTTAGAACCTTGACTCTTATACCAATTATTGTTTTAGAATTCAAATATGTGAAATCAAAGAAGCATAAAGAATGACTCTCTTTATTAGCTTAGGAAACTCAATGCAAAACCTAAACCTCTCAATTTTAATCTCACAAGTTATGCCACAACATAGACATCTCCTTATATAGATTAGATAAGTTCCTATTACACTTAGGAAAATGTATACTTTAGATAACTCCTAAAAAATTTCAACCTAATCTAATCTAACTACCTAACTTGCTCAGCAAGTAACTAGTGTTAAAGTTATTCCAACACCATAAAAGGAAAATTAAAAGGTTTCACCACAAAAACTATGGACATTGATAGCATATTGTCATAGCATTTTTTTGAAAATGTTATTATTAATAGTTTTCTTATTTTGGAATCCTTATAATAGCGTTTTAAATATGATAATTTTAATAATAACAGAACGTTGATGAAAATGGCCTAGTGGTAATGGTCACTTTTGAAATCCTCAGGCACCAGGACTTTGATTCTTCCCTGATGCAGGAGGAAGGAAAAAAAATAACATAACTGGAAACTAAAATTTCCTTCTTAAGAACTAGATTTAAACTTAACATTGTTTTAAAAAAAGTTTTCTCCCTTTTAGGAGTTTACCATATACACAATTTGATTATCTCCCATAAAATCAATTTTGTTTTGAAACACCCTAGCTCAAGATCACGTTCTCCCTAGCTCACGATCATGACCCTCCTATCTCACAATCATGACCACTTCTTTGATCGACTTTTGCTTTTAGAACCTTGACTCTGATACCAATTATTGTTTTAGAATTCAAATATGTAAAATTAAAGAAGTATAAAGAATGACTCTCTTTATTAGCTTAGGAAACTCAATGCAAAACCTAAACCTCTCAATTTTAATCTCACAAGTTATGCCACAACATAGACATCTCCTTATATAGATTAGATAAGTTCCTATTACACTGAGGAAAAGGTATACTTTAGATAACTCCTAAAATATCTCAACCTAATCTAATCTAACTACCTAACTTGCTCAGCAAGTAACTAATGTTAAACTTATTCCAACACCATAAAAGGAGAATTATAAGGTTTCACTACAAAAACTAAAAACTATGGACATTGATAGAATATTATCATAGAAATTTTTTATAATGTTATTTATTAATAGTTTTCTGATTTTGGAATCCTTATAAAAGCGTTTTAAATACGATAAGTTTAATAATAACATAACGTTCATGACAAATGGCCTAGTGGTAATGGTCACTTTACAAATCCTCAGGCATTAGGATTTTGATTCTTCCCTGATGCAGGAGGAAGGAAAAAAAAGATTTTATAATATGACTTTTGGCTATGGGTCAGGGCTTGTCAATCTAATTATAGTAAGGTTGATAAAAAGTAACATAACGGGAAACTAAAATTTCCTTGTTAAGAACTAGATTTAAACTTAACATTGTTTTAAAATAAGTTTTCTCCCTTTTAGGAGTTTCCCATACACACAATTTGATTGTCTCCCATAAAATCGATTTTTTTTGAACCACCCTAGCTCAAGATCACGTTCTCCCTAGCTCACGATCATGACCCTCCTATCTCACAATCATGACCACCACTTTGATCGATTTTTGCTTTTACAACCTTGACTCGGATACCAATTATTGTTTTAGAATTCAAATATGTGAAATCAAAGAAGTATAAAGAATGACTCTTATTATTAGCTTAGGAAACTCAATGTAAAACCTAAACTCTCAATTTTAATCTCACAAGTTATGCCACAACATAGACATCTCCTTGTATAGATTAGATAAGTTCCTATTACACTTAGGGAAAGGTATACTTTAGATAACTCCTAAAATATCTCAACCAAATCTAATCTAACTACCTAACTTGCTCATTAAGTAACTAATGTTAAACTTTTTCCAACACCATAAAAGGAGAATTAAAAGGTTTCACTACAAAAACTATGGATAGCATATTGTCAAAGCATTTTTTTGAAAATGTTATTATTAATAGTTTTCTTATTTTGGAATCCTTATAATAGCGTTTTAAATACGATAAGTTTAATAATAACAGAACATTGATGACAAATGGCCTAGTGGTAGTGGTTACTTAACAAATCCTCAGGCACTAGGATTTTGATTCTTCCCTGATGCAGGAGGAAGGAAAAAAAAGATTTTAGAATATGAGTTTTGGCTATGGGTTGGGGCTTGTCGATCTATTTATAGTAAGGTTGACAAAAAATAACATAACGGGAAACTAAAATTTTCTTGTAAAGAACTAGATTAAACTTAACAGTTTTTTTAAAAAAGTTTTCTCCCTTTTAGGACTTTCCCATATACACGATTCGATTATCTCCCATAAAATCAATTTTTTTTTGAAACACCCTAGCTCAAGATCACGTTCTCCCTAGCTCACGATCATGACCCTCCTATCTCACAATCATGACCACCTCTTTGATTGATTTTTGCTTTTAGAACCTTAACTCGGATACCAATTATTGTTTTAGAATTCAAATATGTGAAATCAAAGAAGTATAAAGAATGACTCTCTTTATTAGCTTAGGAAACTCAATATAAAACCTAAACTCTTAATTTCAAACTCACAAGTTATGCCACAACATAGACATCTCCTTATTTAGATTAAATAAGTTCCTATTACACTTAGGAAAAGGTATACTTTAGATAACTCCTAAAATATCTCAACCTAATCTAATCTAACTACCTAACTTGCTCAGCAAGTAACTAGTGTTAAACTTATTCCAACACCATAAAAGGACAATTAAAAGGTTTCACTACAAAAACTATGGAAATTGATAGCATATTGTCATAGCATTTTTTTGAAAATGTTATTATTAATAGTTTTCTTATTTTGGAATCCTTATAATAGCGTTTTAAATACGATAAGTTTAATAATAACAGAACGTCGATGACAAATGGCCTAGTGGTAATGGTCACTTTACAAATCCTGAGGCACCATGATTTTGATTCTTCCCTGATGCGAGGAAGGTAAAAAGAAAAGATTTAAAATATGAGTTTTGGCTATGGGTCGGAGCTTGTCGATCTAATTATAGTAAGATTGACAAAAAAATAACATAACAAGAAACTAAAATTTTCGTGTAAAGAACAAGATTTAAACTTAACATAGTTTGAAAAAAGTTTTCACCCTTTTAGGAGTTTCCCGCCCCCCCCCTTTAAATGCTATCCCCATTTTTGCATACTCTCGCAAAATAAAAAACCTAATTTTTCCATATGCACAAAATTGTTCCATCAAAACCTTGTGAACATTTGTAGTCATAGCCCTTTCCACGAATAGAATCAAAACACGTGGTGTTACCAGTTTACCGCCACATATTATGTCCCCGTTTCTTACATATTTACATGTCTTGTTTCAAATAGACCAATCTAGTACCACTGGGAACATACTCATATTCTGAAGATTCTTAAGATCTTCCGAAGCGTGGAACTGAAACTTATCATTTCGACGAGGAAGGCCTAGGTGCAGGAATTAAAGTGATTGACAGTAGTATGATTGCGGAAGCTACGTGGCCTGACTCTGGCAAAAGAATTTGATCTAGGGACAGACGTCTTGCAACAACCTTCACCAGAACATGACCCATTTTCCAAGGGCACGAAATTACATATTGACATGCAGCCAGTTGAGTAATTTGCAAATCCTTATGTCCGGAGAAATGCGTAACTGTTACAACCTGGTACAGTAAATTTGTTCTTTGTAGAGAGAGTTAAATTAGCCAATGTAGTTGGCAATTGCGCAACTTTCCCCCCTTCACCAGCTGCGCATAACTAAGGTAGAAAATAGCCACCAGCAACACACCCTGCATCTTCATCTTTTTTTTCTCTGTATCTAATTCTCTTTCCTAATTTTTTCTCCCTCCAAATATGTTCTTTTTAAGTGTTTTCTCATCTCTTTGAGGCTTCTTATAGCTAAGAAACCTATGTCCGTTTGCTAATCATAGTACGTAATACAAGCACAAAACCAAGACCATGTCAATGTAAGGGGCTGGGGATCGTTGAAGTATGCTCTACATTCCGTATCCCCAACATTTGCGTTTACTTTGGTCTAACAGTGACTATTAGGCACTGGTATTGGTTTATTATAAGTGATTTGGTTATGTATTTGGTTAAGTTAATATTTTCTAGGTTAAGTCTTGAGAAACTTTATATATTTTAACCTAAATCTAATGGAATGACAAATAATTTTAGAGTAACTTTTCTTGACATGGTATCAGCGCTTCCCTTTAACATGTGCTAATTTGTTTCTCTAAACCTAAAACACAAATAGAAATCTCTAATCTAAAGCTAATCTCAATTTTGATCCTTAACCCTAAATTTGTCCTTATCAATTTCTTTTGACTTCCAAACAAGATGATCAGGACAGTGGTAGTGGGTCTTCACGTGGACGTCGTCGTGGACATCGTCGTGGCCGTGGCTGTGGCAGTGGTAGCGGTAATTCTACGGCAAACCAATTCTTCGCCGCAGCACCTTCCGCCCCACCGCCTGGAATTGCTTCTCTGACAGCTGATTAATGGAGTTCTCTGTCTAGTTTTCTCTATAGCCACAAGTCTTCATCAGGGTAAAAGTTATTTGGTAAGAGTGAAAAACTTATACTTTTTGGTACACATAGTAGATATGATTTGATAATTAACTCGGGAACGAGTCATCTTATGACATGGGATATTTTGTTGCTTGAAAATCTTCAAGACATTGCTGCTTATCCGATCAAATTGCCTAATGATGTTTCGGCATGGTCAACGGAAAAGGGGACTTTGTCTCTTGGAGGCGAAATGGTTCTCAATTATGTGTTTTGTACTAGCTTTGACTATTACACTTATTTTGGTTGCCAAGTTAGTTCATGCTATTGCGAGTGCAGTGATTTTTACAAAAGAGCCTTGTTTGATTCAGGACCAAGCTTCAGGGATTTTGATGGGAATAGGTGAGGCACGAGATGGAGTCTATCATTTTTTGGCTTCGGTACTACCTCAGGTGTGTTCCAGCTCGAAGATTGATGCTCGAGATTTATGGCATACAAGGATAGGACATCCTATGTCTTCAGTTCTTAGTTTATTGTCTGATTTTCGCTCATTTTCTCGCACTAGTAGCAAGCTTGATTAGTGTTGTGAGATATTCTTGCTAGCAAAACAATCTCCTTTGTCTTTTCATGAAAGTTCTAATAAAGCTGATGATTTGTTTAGTATACTGCATTGTGATGTCTGGGGTCCATATCGTTCTAAAATCATTTGTGGATCAACAAATTGTATAACCATAGTGGACGATTTCTCTCGAGGAGTATGGACACATCTACTTCGAGGAAAATCAATTGTACCAAGTGTAATCAAACGTTTCATATCATGAGTTGATCGACAGTTTGGAAAGAAAGTCAAAACGGTTCGTACATAAAATGGGTCATAATTCCTTCCCTTGCATCTATTTTTTTTTCTGAAACTGGGATCTCTCATCACACTTTGTGTACTTATATGCCTCAACAAAATGAACGTGTTGAGCGCAAACATAGACATATACTTAATGTTGCTTGTGCTTTGCTCTTTTAGGCTAATCTACCAATACAGTTTGGGGAGAGAGTATACAAGCTGCTGCCTATCTTGTTACCCAAACGCCAACAACGCTGCTCGAAGGTAAAACTCCTTATGATTTTTGTTTTTTTTTTGTCAAACACATAAATTCATTCCAACTACTCAAATTATACGATTACACAACATGAAAGCAGATTTTTTGCCAACTTATCAGCAACACAGTTTCTTTCTCTAGGAAAAAAAGCGATGGAAATAAAATTGAACTAAGGGAGAAGAGAGGATATATCATGAGACAATCCATATATCTCCGAAGGGGGTAAAACGTTGTTGATGACTTGTACCAAAGTAAGTGAATCTGATCGAACTTGAAGAGCATCGAATCCGGAGGAGAGAGCATCCTCAAGTGCCATTTTCAGCGCCATCGCCTCTGCTACGAGCGGGACCAAACTCGCTCAGAGGTTGCAGATCTTGAAATCAATTGGTGTCCGTTGTTGAAAACAACCCAGCCAAGCCCCGCCTTGTTGTTTCTAGACTCCCACGCCGCATCTGTGAATAGGATCGGGAAGCTTGATCCAGTAGATTCGGGGTTCAGATAAGTCAATTTCCTCTTGATATTTTCACTTTGAGCTAGACTCCATTCTTTTGCATCAATGATCGCTTTATCGATAGGTTCAATTTCCGACCAGGCGGTATTATTGAAGATAAGTTGGTTTCGAGTTTTCCACAGGGTCCATAAGATCCAACCTGAAAAGGGGGAGTCTGTGAGTCCTACAGGGGGCAAGCAGGGAGTTTGATACAAACTCTTCCATAATGGAAGGAATTCAGCGTCATTACTGGGAAGAGTCCCTCTCAATATCGGTGCATAACCCCAGACCCTTTTAGCATAATTACAGTGAAACAAAGCATGAGTGATGGTTTCTTCATCGCCACATCTTAGACAAGCCGGGTTAATGGAATTGATTCTTCTGGACAGCTTCTCATTTGTAGGCAATGAACCAGTTAGAGATTTCCATATGAATAAGGAGATCTTAGGTGGAAGCTTAAGGTTCCAGACTTCACTCATCCAGTTGATTGTCGATGTTTGGTGTTGTCTCACAGGTTTTGCTGCCTCCAACGCTGTTGAGTAGCCTGATCTAGTGGTATATGAGTTAGTTGCTTCTTTGAGCCAAATCCTCTTGTCCCTTCCTCCCTTAACACTTGGTCTAATGAGGGTAATTTCCTCTGCCACTTCAGGTAAGATCTTGTTTATTTTATCCAGGTCCCACTCTTTAGACTCGTCTTTCATTAACTCTGATACTCTAAGATCATTGTATTGAGGAAGTGTTGGACCAAACTGAGCACACTGTATGGTTGTCGAGAGCCAATTTTGAGTCCAGATGTTGATCAAACAACCATCTCCAATTGCCCATCCCAAGTGCTGTGTGAGTAGATCTCGGCTATTTAGAATTTCTCTCCATCCACGTGAGATAGAACTCTTCTCTGTACAGTTCAAAAAATTTGTGTCCTTGCAGTATTTTGAGAGCAGTAAGCATGCCAGCAAGTACTCAAGATTCTGAATTAGTTTCCAGCTAATCTTAGCAAGAAGTGCAAGATTAAAGTTGCTAATGTTTCAAAATCCAAGACCTCCATTTGTTTTTGAATTTGTTAGAACATCCTAAGAGGTCCAAGCCATCTTTTTCTTGTCAGCCTTTGAGTCCCACCACAACCTGATCATAGCTGATTAGAGTTGCTTACATAATGATGCAGGTAACAAGAAGCAGGACATCGCGTAGGAAGAGATGGTCGTAACTACACTCTTCATCATAGTAATTTTCCCAACTTGCGAGATAAATTTATTGGCCCAACTTGCTCCTTTCAGTTTGATTTTGTCGACAATGGACTTGAACAAATCATTCTTTCTACGTCCAAAGCTTTCCGGTAGGCCCAAATACTTTCCTACTCCACCTTCTTGTACTATTTGAAGCTCATTCTTGATTGAGTCCTTTAAGTGTTGTCGTGTGCGTTTAGAGAATGTTATGGTTGAGTTGCTCTTGTTAATTGATTGACCAGAGGCAGAACCGTATTTGTCTAGGATATCCTTGAGAGTAGTTATGCTTCTTTTGTTGCCTTTACAAAAGAACATTGTATCGTCGGCAAACAGGAGATGATTGATTCTTGGGCAGTCCTTGGCTATACTGATTCCTTGAAGACTTCCGTTTGCTTGTGCTTTTATACAAAGACCTGAAAAGACTTCACTACACAAAATGAATATATATGGAGATATTGGATCACCTTGGCGTATACCCCGTTGAGAAATAACCTTGCCCATTGGAGTGTCATTGATGAGGAAGGAGTATGTGACTGATCTTATACACTCCATAGTCCATTTGATCCATGTTTTGTGGAACCCAAGACAGTTAAGTACTTTCTCTATAAAACTCCATTCCAAACGATCGTATGCTTTTCTCATAGCCGTTTTAATGGCTAATGAACAATGTTTCTGTGCTCTTGAGTGTTTTAGGTAATGGAGAACTTCATGTGTTATGAGAACATTGTCCAGGATTGATCTACCGGAGACGAAGGCCGATTGCGAGTGTTTTAGTTTTGTTTACTCGCCAAATTATGATGATATTCGGTTTTTGGGGTGTCTTTGTTATGCTTCTCAAGATCCTAAGCCCAATGACAAGTTTGCTCCTTGTAGTTTTTGTTGTCTCTTCCTTGGTTATCCTAATGGCACAAAGGGTTGGCTTGTGTATGATCTGAAAATCGAAAAATCCTTTGTCTCTCTGGATGTGCAATTTTGAGAATGTGTACATCTTTGCAGCTCATGTACCATCTCGTGACTCTTCTTTCTTTGAAGATTAGGACTCGGATTATGCACCACATGCGGATTTGGTTGGTATTACTCTGGTACCTCTTATTGATGATGTCCCACTGTCCGAACCCGCAGCTCCTATTTTTTGTGTTGACTTTGATCATGTCACATCTCCTTTTGTTTCTAATACAGACGAGAATGATATGGTTGTTGATGGTGCTCCTGTTGACTCTGAACCGGTGCATGAACATGTGCCTAAAGTCGTGCCTGAAACTGTGGAACCTGAGGAACTTGGTCGTGGTCATCGTGTCTGCAAGCTTTCGGTCTTGCTTGATTCGAACACTTATGTAACATACACCGCTGTTGCACATGACAAACTCGATTCTAAGCCCTCAAGTGAGTGTTTCTATCCTCTTGCAAATTACATATCACTTTATCGCTTGTCTCCATCCCAATAGTTGTTTGTGGCTGCGGTTGATGCTCATGGTGAGCCTACTTCTTTCAAAGAAGCTATGAAGCATGCACATTGGTGCCTTGCTTTTAAGGAAGACATCAATGCTTTAGAACTTAATGATACATGGGATATTGTTGATTTGCCTGAAGGAAAGTATGCTATTGAAAATAAATGGGTATTCAAAGTGAAGTTGAAATATGATGGTACTTTGGAACGATACAAAGCATGTTTGGTTGTTTTGGGTAATAGATAAGAAGAAGGGACATTTGCTCTGGTTTTGAAGATGACTAAAATACGTGTTTTCCTCAAAGTGGCGGCTGCAAAGAATTGGAAACTTTATTAGATGGATGTTCATAATGCATTCTTACATGGTGATCTTCATGAGGAAGTATACATGAAACTACCTCCGGGTTACTCTGCAAGTGGCTCCATTAAAGTTTGTCGCCTAAATAAATCTCGTTCTGGTCTGATACAAGCTCTTCCATGTTGGTTTTCCAAGCTCTTTGAGTGTCTTCTCAAGTTTGGTTTTGTTTAAAACAAGAAGGATTACTCATTCTTCTCTTATCGTTGCGGAGATTCTTGCTTGTACGTCTTTCTTTATGTCAATGACTTGGTGATTGGTGGTAATGATTCTGACCTAATATCTAAATTCAAGGCTTATATGAGTTCTTGTATTCGAAAGAAAGATCTTGGTGTTTTGAATTATTTCTTGGATTTGGAGACTGCTAGAAGTGCTGATGACATATATGTGTGTCAACGCATGTATGCTCTAGACATCATCGTACCTTGGCACATGAGGGCGGTGAATTCTATGACAATACTTCTCGCTATGGTCGCCTAGTAGGTCGCCTTGTCTATGTCTCCATTAATCGACCAGATTTGAGTTATGTGGTTCATCTCCTTGCTCAATTCCTTGCAAAACCGAGACAAGAGCATTGGGCTGCTGCCACACGAGTTGTACGCTATCTTAAGAGTACTCTAGGTCAAGGCATTTTCTTTGATTCTTGACCAGATCTTCATGTCACTGGCTATTGTGATGCAGATTGGTCCGCTTGTCCACTCACAAGATGCTCATTGATGAGTTATGTGGTTCTTCTAGGTGGTTTGCTTATCTCATGAAAAACAAAGAAACAACCAACTGTTTATTGCTCTGCCGGTAGAGCAGAATACCAAACCGTGTCTTACACTTATTTTGAAATACAATGGCTACTTGAAGTTCTACTACCTTTGGTGTCCCTCATACTGAAGCAGTCACTTTTCTTTGTGATAACAAGTATGCTTTTCATATTATGATGAATCGGGTGTTCCACAAACACACAAAACACATCAAAAATGATTGCAACATCATCTTGGATGCCTTTCAGGATGATATTCTTGCTCTAATTCATGTCCGAACAACCGAACAAAATGCTGATCTGCTTACTAAGTCTTTTGGTTGTGTCCAATTTCGATATTTACTTGGTCAGATGGGAGTTCGTGATCTTCACTCGCCAGCTTAAGGGGGAGTATTAAGCGATTGTATTGCTTTGATATAAGTGATTTGGTTATGTATTTAGGTAAGTTAATATCTTCTATGTTAAGTTTTGAGAAACTCTACATATTGTAACCTAAACCAAATGGAATGACAAGTCATTTTAGATTACGACGCTTGGTAGCTGCAAGCAATCTTCACGTGTGAAGAAACGGTGAAGATTCAAATAATATGCTTAAGATTTATTAGTATTCAATCCTCCTCTTCGTCAACTTCGCTATGCCCTCTCTTATTTCTTGACATATCACCAAAAAACGTTACAACCAGTTGTTTCAACATTAAAATAATTTATATCTCCAAAAAACCCAACCTTACATTAGTCTAGAGTAATAAAGAAAAGTTTATTGGGCGAGACATGAAAGGACCATTATTTAAAAAATCCGAAGATTCTAACAATCATGTTCCGCCATTGGAAAAAATCTGTCTGTCGTCAAGGGATTCCACCGCCGAGTTACCATATGACTCTTCTTTTCTTTACGATCCAGATTCCTGTTGATTGCTTGTTTCTAGTTTATTGAGTCTTACTCGATCCCGATTTCCTTAAATGTTCACTGCCGGATGACACTGTTCAGATCCAATGCTTGTCAAAATTGCTAAAAGTAGACCTTCTTCTTCGAAAACCTTCAACAACTCAAGATTCAATATACAGATCTTGATATTTATCCACATTGAAATTTACTACAGTGGATAGTGGGCTTTAGAGAATTTCTTTCTGAGAAATAAGGTCTCCGATCTCTGATGAGTAGCATAGATTGATCTAGTCGCCGAAGGTGGATGAATGTCGGGAAAATCATATCATCAACACATCGTATCAAGTATTTGACACTTGCAGAGGAGGAACCTCTTTTAGTGGGGCAATAAGCAAAAGTACGACGGAGTTCATACAAGATGAGAGATCATTGTATGCCTCAGTGTTTCTTTTTGATGTTTCTTAATAACACAATTTTATTTTAATGTCGAATTGCTGTTAAATGTTGATTAAAACCGATTATTCCATTCAGGTGAGGAGAAAAATATGGTTTCTTTTGATTGGCTCGAGAATGGGCGTTGAAGTATGCTTTATATGCCATATAATATCCATACGTCTACATTTGCTTTCTTTTAACAGTTTTTTTTTCAGTTTATGGACTGATTCAAACACTATATTTAATTGGTAATAACAAGGAAGCACCACATGGGTAACGTTTTGTTGACTTCCTTTTGAAGTTGCGAGCTGATCATGTGCACATCATAAAGAACGGATTAATGAAGAACATGTGCGAGGCATACGAAGGCTTGAAGATCAAGTTATTTCGAAAAGATTTATAGAAGGAGATAAGACTTATCAAGTATCAAAGATAAGGCTTATCAAGAAGATATGAAAAGATTTAGCTGTTAGGTTTCGAGATTGTTGGAAATAAACTCGTGAGCCCTTGTGTTAAAAAGGGATTTCAATTGTAATTCGAGTTTTTTAGAACTTAGAGACTAAGTTTAAGAAAGCTAATGAATGGAATCTCCTTAACTTTAGAAAAGTTGTTTTAGGTTGGTATCTTGGTTAGATTAAGTCCAACATGGTTGTCTTTTATAGAAAAGGAAATTCTTCATAAAGCGTAATCCTTTGTTTAGATCTTTGTTGTTTTCCATTTTCAATTGGTATTAGAGCCGTATGCCGCATAACTTTGCTATTTGCTTCACGTGTTAGATCATGCGGGCAAGATGGAAAATTCGCAACAACAACTAGTTGTGGTTGCAATGACTCTGAAATTGAATCTTGACAATTATGGCAATTGGAAGGTTGGGAACCTCCAACAATCAAAGATGAAGCTGGTAATCTCGTACCATAGCCAAGGAAACTGTGGACAGCTGAAAAAAACCGGACGCCAAATGGAACTCAAAATCATTGTCAGCTATCTTTAACTCATTACACAACAATCAGTTTAAGAGAGTACAAGGGTGTAAAAGTGTTGAAGAAGCATGGGATATAATTGAAGTGGGCTTTGAGGGAACTAGCAGTGTGAAACAAACTTGTATTGATATCCTGGCATCTTAGTTTGAGAATTTAACAATGGAAAAGAATGAATTGATTGCCGATTATAGCAGTAAACTATCAGCTCTTGTGCATGAAGCTTCGATCTTGGGAAAAACCTATGAAGACAAGAAGCTGGTCAAGAAATTCCTAAGATGTCTTCCTAATAAGTTTCATGGTCACAGATCATCGCTTGAAGTATCTCAAAATTCTGATACTCTAAGATTTGACCAAGTTGTTGGAATGATGCAAGCTTACGAATTGCAGCTTACCCCTAAAGCTGGAAATAAGGGAAAGAGTATAGCTCTTGTAACTGAAAAAATTCCAAATGATAAAGAGTTTTCTGATAATCTGGAAGAAATTGTTGGCTTATAGTTAAGCGATCCTTGCAGAAAGTTGAAAGAGGACAGAGAAGGGAATATCAAGCATCTACTAAGCCAGTTGCTGACAAGAACAACTACAAGGCAGATAAGCAGTGTTTGGAGTGTCAAGGGTATGGGCATTTCAAGTCTAAGTGCCCATCTGTCAAGCGAAAGATGGTCATTCAATGCTATGAATGTAAAGGATATAGTCATACTAAAAATGAATGTTTATCCAAAATCAGTGGAAAGTCAGCTATCACCACTCTGAGTGATACATACAGTGATAGTGAAGATGATTATAACATTCTGAATCACTTTGTTGCACATCTTGGTATTGTGGAGCTGGAAGATCATGATAAGATGTCATTGAAGAAGAGATCAATGAATCATTCACTAAACAAGAGATACAAAAAATTGATAACTATAAAAATTTAGTGGATCAATCGGATGATAGAGTTGAAGATTCTGAATCTGAGGATGAGTTAGATATGACACATGAGGATCAAATCAAGCTCTTGGTAGAATCTCTGGTGGAAACAAAGGAGGAGAACAAGAAGTTATAATCTGAAAAAGAAGCCAAGATGGTTCTACTATCTAACACAGAAAAGGAACTAGCTGGCATGAAGGTAAAAAATTTCGAACTTGAGACGAACACCTAGCTCGATGAAATTTGTTCAAGCCTCACACAATAATGCCAGTGTTAAAAAACCTCAAAAGATGAATCATGATTGTTGGAATGACATGACGCATAATCAGGTCTTGGATGGAGAGACCAGAACTCTGTTTCAGTTAATCGTAAGTGAAAAATCGACTCACATGCTGGTATTATGGAAAAGAAGGGCACATGAAGTATCAATGCTACAGATTTCAACATCGAGTCCAACGAATATGGAGACAGCAGAAGTTTACATACAATGGTAGGAATAGAAGACATATTTGGGTCAAAAAACTGGATCTCTATAGTATAGTTGCCTTCACTGCCGAGAAATTAGACTGTGAAACAGTTAAAGGAACATGGTATTTTGATAGTGGATGTTCAAAGCACATGACAAGAGAAGAAGAAGCATTACAAGGTCTTGAAAAGGTGAAAGCTGGTAAAGTCACATTTGGTGATGGAGCAAAAGGAAAAATACGAGCAAAGGGACGAACACCTAGCTCGATGGATCCAAAATTGACAGATGTGTATCTGGTTGATGGATTGAAGCAAATCTGATTAGCATCAGTCAACTTTGTGACACAGGTCTTGATGTAACATTCACACGTCCAACTTGTCGAGAGGTATATGTTCAAGGAGCCATTCATCTGGAAGGAGTAAGAACTGGAAATGACTGTTACATGTGCGTTCTAGGAGCACAATGCTTGACATCTAAGTCTGAAATTGAAACACAGATTTGGCACCAAAGACTAGGTTACATGAATTTCAAGACAATGACAGAGTTGTCTACAAAGAATATTATCAGAGGACATCCTTCGCTCAAAAGAAATCAAGAGTTTGTTTGTGGACCATGCAGTTTGGGAAACAAGTGAAAACACAACACAAATTTGTTCCAGACGTTAGATCAAAAAACATTTTAGAGCCTGTTCATATGGATCTAATGGGTCTGATTCAAGTGGAGAGCATGGCTGGAAATAAGTATATTCTAGTAACTGTGCATGATCACAGCAGATATACATGGGTTCGCTTTCTTCAAGAAAAAGATGATACATTGGATAGTTTCCGGATTCTTGCGCTCCAACTGAAAAATGAATATCAAGGTATCAAGTTTGTTCATAGTGATCACGGTGGTGAATTTGAAAATGATGTCTCCAAGAATTTTTGCTCAGAACAGGGTATTAATCATCAGTTCTCTACACCAAGAATACCTCAACAGAATGGAGTAGTTGAAAGGAAAAATAGAACAGTGCAGGATATAGAAAAGGCTATGCTACATGGAAGTAATGCATCAAAATCATTATGGGCTAAAGCGATTAACACAACTTGTTGCATTATCAACATGGTGTATGTTCGGAAAGGACCACAAAAATATCATATGAATTGTGGAAAGGAAAAACACCAACGGTTCACTACTTTCATGTATTTGGTTGTGTTTGATATATTCTCAATGATAAAGAGTATTTGGGAAAATTTGATTCTCGAAGTGATGAGGGACTATTTCTAGGATACTCTGGTTCAAGCACAGCATTCCGAGTCTATAACAAGAGAACTTCTACTGTTTAAGAAACTATGAATATGCTATTTGACGATTCATCAACCTTTCATCTTTCCATTCAACCTATTGATGACACGAGTCCTAATAATCAGAGTTCTGATCCTTGATCAGATGATCGCCATCCAACAGTTGATAAAGCAGCACCAAAGCAAGTACATCGGAATCACTCCTCAACAGAGGTTATAGGAGAGATTCAAGGGGGCAGGATTTCTCGAGGAAAGCAAATTGATTTCAAACAACTAGCTGGAAGTACTATCACTGTGTTTGTCTCGTTTATGGCTCAATGACAGAGTGTTGTAGACTTTGTGGAATATGCATGCTTCGTCTCCAAAACAGAACCAAAGACATACAAAGAAGCCTTATTGGATGAGTTCTGGTTTGCATCTATGAAAGAAGAACTATCAAACTTCTCTCGGTTGAATGTGTGGGTTCTTGTTCCTCGACCCAATGATGTCAACATAGTTGGAACAAAATGGATCTTTGAGATGGGGTTTAAGCTGTATCAGATGGATGTTAAGAGTGAATTTCTGAATGGTGTTCTACAAGAAGAAGTCTATGTTGAACAACCTAAGGGATTTGAAGAGTTTCCAAGCATCTATATTATGTGTACAAAACTAAACAAGGCCATGTATGGTCTCAAACAGGCTCCAAGAGCTTGGTATGACCGCATCGCCTCATTCCTTGTTGATAATAACTACACACGAGGAAGTGTTGACAAAACTCTATTTACACTCAACACTGACAAAGGATTCATAGTAGTGGAAATCTATGTTGATGACCAGACAATGGTTGATAAATTTGTAGAGGTCATGACTCAAGAATTTAAGATAAGTATGAATGGTGAGCTCACCTACTTCTTTGGTCTGCAAGTGAAAAAAACGTTTGATGTAATTTTTGTGAATTAAAGCACATATGTGAAGAATCTGATTCAGAAATTTGGAATGGAGAATAGCAAGGCAGCTAAAACACACATGGGCTCGAATGAAAAACTGTCAAATGATGAATCCCGGAAATCTATTGACGCAAAAGCCTACAGAAGTCTGATAGGAGGTTTACTGTATCTAACAGCAAGTCATCCAGACTCATGTTTTGCAGTTAGGTTATGTGCTAGATATAAGGCAGGACCGAAAGAGAGTCATCTCACAACACCTGAACGAATACTCAAATATGTGAGCAAGACTCACAAGCTTGGAATTTTCTATACCAAGGACACTACTGTCAGCCTAACAAGTTACTATGATGCAGATTGGGTAGGTAGTGTAGACGATCAGAAGAGTATGAATGGAGGATGTTTCTTCATGGGAAATAATCTGATTGCATGGTTTAGCAAAAAACAGAATTGTGTGTCTTTGTCTACTGTTGAAGAAGAGTACATTGCTATGGGAAGTTGTTGTACTCAACTCTTATGGATGAAACAAATGTCTGCTGACTAGGGTGTAGCTTCTGTTTCTTTACTTGTTTATTGTGATAATCAAAGTGCTATATGTATTGCAAAGAATCTTTTTCAACTCTCATGAACTAAACATATTGATACATGTCACCAATTTTTTCGAGAACTTGTTGAGGAGAAATTGGTTAAACTTGATCATGTGAACACTGAGTATCAGCTAGCTAATTTGTTTACTAAACCACTTTCTTTCAATCATTTTGTTCAATTGCAAACTTTGATTGGAATTTCTGAGTGCTAACCTAAATTTAAAGGTATCTGTTGAGTTGATTTGAAGAAGGAACTTAATTCTGAAAAAGATA
The DNA here is from genome assembly GCA_900406435.1 of Lepidium aucheri. Taxonomy (NCBI): domain Eukaryota; kingdom Viridiplantae; phylum Streptophyta; class Magnoliopsida; order Brassicales; family Brassicaceae; genus Lepidium; species Lepidium aucheri. The sequence goes on along the minus strand of OVBA01000084.1, from coordinate 79,119 downwards.
GCAGACACCTCAAAAAAGTAGACATATATCAAGGTTGTTCGAACAAATGAAAAGTAGTTGTCTATCATGCCGTCACAAGTTAATCTCTGTATTGGATTATCAAGTGTTAGGAGAGGGAAGTCAAAGAGCTGAGGAGAGCAGCTGTATCAGATGGCTGAGAAGTCAAGTGATGCCTTGATACAGCACTGCATCATATTATGGACCGGTGGTACTCATGGGAACATAGAGTTGAGAAGTCAAGTGATACTCGTGTTCTCATCTTGTGAAATCAAGTTGTTGATTCTTTGTCTAAAAAAAGTGACTCTCCAAAGGAAATTCTAGCTGCTTGATCCATTTGATTTTTTCAAGTCTTTGATGAACAAAATTGATAAAGGCATAGTAGTGTGAAAGTCTAGCGATTACATCTTGATCTTGATCGTACGCCTCAAAGAGTAAGGGATCAAGCTTGGCTGTTTCAGAACTCAAGCGTCTTGTGGACTAGTCAGTTCTAACACAGGTATGACTTAATTCAGTTTAACTATAGCAACCTGAATGAATTATTAATTATGTGTACACAAGGTCAAGCAAAATCTGGGTCACTATCTTGCTTGCACAAAAATTGTTTTCTGCTTAATGGTTGATGTGATTACCATTTGTGAGTTTAAAGTGGTTGATCGTTGAACTAACTTGCCAATTCAAAAGAGTTAGGAAAAAGAGGCCTTTTTTAGTTTTGGTGATACAGGCCCATTAAGCTTTCTCGAGGCGGCAATCTGTTCATTAAAAGGGATATTAAACGAGAATGTGAAATATCTCTTAGTTCAGATATTGAGTATTACCTCTTAAACACCTCAAACTCCAAGGGTTTTGTTGAAGGAATTCAAAGGTTGACAATGGAGAAAACTCAAGAAATCATTGTGATTGTCTTTGCTTTGAAGAATTTGATATAATATTTGACAAACAAAGAGCGGGAAATGGTGGTTTATCAACCCAAGGGTTTGAGACTATCACCAAAAATGAAATCACAGTTTCTGAGGAACTACTTCAAGATAGTGACTCAAAACCTTTTGTTTCTATTGCCCACACGTAGGAACACGACACCATCGCTCAATCACCTTCTCTGGTGTATTAGATGTCCACAAATCTTGCTACAGAACCACCCCATTTGCCATTTTGAGGTAGTTTTCAAGAGATGGAAGCAGAATCAAGGCAAAAAAACATTTCCATGACTCCAAATTTGTCTTTGTGATGCTCAGATGGACTCAAATTCCAGGAACGATGATAAAATTGCAGTGTGTAAGGTCACTAAAGCATCAAGATTTGATAAATTAAACCTCTAAATCGGTCACAAATGTCAGATCGAATTGGATTCAAACCCTCCTTGTCGCAAGACTCGTCGCACCGTCAAGATTGAGACTTCAACTCAACCATCTCGCAATACTCCAGGTCCTAAATTTGACCAAAAAATCTTCTTTACTTCTGATGAATATCATAGGTGTAAGCTTTCATCTTCGAGTAAACGTTTCATAGTGGAACATGCATATACCTTTGATGATCAATAATCGGAGTTAGTATAATTGTTGAAAGATGTAGGTTTACTCAATTTGGTAGACATGGTTGTGGATTATGATTCAGATGTTTTGTTTGAGTTGTGGGCGAACATGCCATATCATGATCAAGAAAGTGATGTCTAGACCGTGTTCTTAAAAGGGTACAACTATACAATTTCTGCCGCCAAGATTACTTGAGTAATTGGAACTCCTAATGTACTTGATCGCTCTAATCCTCAGAAGCTTGAAGGGGTCTTATCAGAGGACATTGCAGAAACTGTGACTGGTGGATATCTGAAAATTTTGAATCACGTGAAGAGAGCTAATCTCACGAAGCTTTACTCTCAATTGTACACTTTTTGTTGCACAAATTGGCTCCGAACATCAAACAAGGGATATGTGAGCATCATAAGGCTTCAACTTGCTTACAAAATTGGCACTCGGAATCCTCTCAATCTTGGGAAAGTGATTTTTAGTCAGATTAAGAAGGTTGCTGCTTCAACAAAAGAGACAAAGTCCAAATTGTATCTCCTGTACCCGTTTGTGCTCAATCGTCTGTTGGCTAGTCAACATGAGGTTCCTGTTGCAGCCTCACCTATCAGGGCCTGAAGATTGATGTCCAACAAACAGAAAAGAAATGCCAAGGCAACCATGACAGAGACCTATACTACCAAAGAGCTGTTGGAAATGCTTTTGGTTCTCTCTACCGAGATAACGCATCTTTGCAAGAAAGCAGTAAAGGTAAGTTTCTCTTTCTTAATTTGTTCCTAAATCAAGTAACTTTTTTTTTACTTATGTGATGCTAGATAGGGGGAGAACAGACTAAGGGTTTTGATAAAAAGACTCAGGATTCTGATAAGGAACAGGATCAGGATAAGAATGATCAGATTCATGAATTATTTGATTAAGGGGGAAAGCACTGTTTTGCTCTTTTTAGCCAATTTTTGGTAATTTTTTTTGATGCGTGAAACTAATGGCTCATTAGTTGTTTGCCTCTTGTTGAACTAAGTTACAAACTTTTAAAGTTGTAATTTTCTCTGGTTTATTGTTTTAATCGAATATTTCTTTTTGAAATCATGATTTAAATCATTAACTATTGTTGGAAACAAAGAGATTTTGGGTCTTGTTGTTGGTTTCTTCTTGAATGACAGATACTTGATCTTAGAAATCACATCAAGTCAAAAAGAGGGAGGCAGAAGTTGCGAGCTGATCACGTGCACATCACAAGAAGCGAATTAATGAAGAACATGTGCGAGGCACATGAAGGCTTGACGATCAAGTTATTTCGAAAGGATATAAAGAAGGAGATAAGACTTATCAATTATCAAAGATTAGGCTTATCAAGAAGATATGATAAGATTTAGCTGATAGGTTTTGAGATTGTAGGAAACAAACTCGTGAGTCCTAGTGTTATAAAAGAGATCTCAATTGCAATTCGAGTTTCTTAGTACTTAGAGACTAATTTTAAGAAAGCTAGTGAGTTGAATCTCTTTATATTATCGGTTTTTTAGAAAATTTGTTTTAGATTGGTATTTTGGTTAGGTTAGTCCACCAGTATTGTCTTTTATAGAAAAGGAATTTCTTAATAGAGCGTAACACTTTGTTTAGATCTGTGTTGTTATTGATTTTCTGTTTTCACCTTCCGGATAATACAGAATACTGATCCATTTTTGGATTTGATAAAATTTGACTTTTCTTTTTTTGTTTTCAAAGTAACTCATTGCGGGTCATATGTCTAGAACTAACTTTGACAATAAAGAAACTCCCATTTGAGCTCTCGTCAACATGAGTTTTTTTTTTTTGTCAACCTACTATAGTTGGATCGACAAGTCCCATCCACAGCCAAAGCCCAAACTCTAAACTCCTTTCTTCCTTCTTCTTGCACTCGAACCTGGAAGCTTGAGGATTCCTAAAGTGGTCATTGCCACTGCGCCACCTGTCATCGGCCAACATGAATCTTTTTCAAAATCGGCCAACATGAATCTTTTTCAAAATTACCATTTTAAAACACTTATTATCACATCAAAATGATATTATTATTTTTTAAGTATATGTGGATAACGGGGTTCGAATCTGAATTAAGAGTTAAGCCACCTCTGGTTCCTAATCATAACATGCTCTGTTTTATTTCATGTTGCGTCAATTTGTTTAGCTGTCTACAAGTCATTTTGATACCACAGCCGCTAACAGAGATAGTGAAAGCTTGAAATGCTGAGTGTAGATCCTGTAATCATACCCTGGTAGGGTCAAACTAATCCAGCTCAGCTGATTTTGGGGTTGTTTCACCACAATCACTGTAGCTGCTCATGCCTAGATTGGTATTGTTTGAATCTGGATATATACAAGTATGAATGGAGATAACATTCTCAGTGTATATATCAACTCAGTATCGAGAAAGGAGATCACTGTTCCCCTCTCTCTATCAGCCTTGGGAACAATGCTACACAATGATTATGTGTTGTTGAATTTGATAACCAATGAGTTTGTAACCTTTTGATGTCTGCGGAAACAGCGCATAAAGATTTTATAATCAAATTAAGCTAAACAAGTACATGTTCAAGTTTTATGTTTACATGGAATACTATAATATAAATGAGATTTTCTTAGCGGCCAGTTTCGATGTCGAGCCTTGCTACATTCTTGATGCTGTCATAACCACTGGTACTGGTATCTCCTTGTGTAGATAAGCTGTTACAACCAAGCAAGTTCTCAATCTCCTCTGGGTACTGATCCGACCACTTATGTTTAGTTGTGTCGACTCTCAAGGCCTCAAGCTCTGCAGCTACTTCTTTCATCTTAGGCCTTTCCTCTCCCTTCACCCTTGTACACTCAACAGCAATTTTTGCAGCCTCGTGAACCTCTCTCTGATTATACTCGCTCATCACTTTGCCGTCAATAACCTCATGCAACCTATTCTCTTTAGCGGCAGAAGTAAAGTAACTTACCAGATGTTTTGGGGCTTGTGGTCGTTGAAAGCACAATGCCTGTTGACCTGTGAGCAGTTCCATGAGGACTACACCAAAGCTATAAACATCGCTCTTTTCGTTCAGAAGCCCTGTGTTGTAGTATTCTGGGTCTAGATATCCAAGAGTGCCTTGCACCATAGTTGTGAGCTGCTCTTTATCCATTGGTACTAGTCTTGAAGCACCAAAGTCAGCTACTTTTGCAGTTAAGTTTCCATCCAGAAGAATATTAGCAGTCTTGACATCCCGATGGATGATTGGGGTAGAAGCAGAGGAGTGAAGGTATGCAAGAGTTCCTGCAACTTCTACGGCTATCCTCAATCGGTGTTCCCATGTAAGAGATGCATCATACATGGAACCGTGCAAGTGATCGAAAAGGGTACCACTGTTAATGAACTCATATACCAACAAGGGAACTTCAGTCTCTAGACAACAACCCAGAAGCTTGACCACGTTCCTATGGTTTATTTGTGAAAGCAAGAGCACTTCGTTGATGAACTGCTCTACCTGGCTTCTGTCTCCAAGTCGAGCCTTCTTTATAGCAACTATGGAGTTATCCGGCAATATCCCTTTGTAGACTGTTCCTTGGCCTCCCTGACCAAGGATTCTCCTTTCATCATAACCACTAGTTGCTTCCTTCATGCCTGCCTCAGTAAAGATTTTGACATCAACGTTTGATGACCCTGCTCTTGAGAGTCGTTGTACCAACATACCACCGCCGTTTTGCTCGAAGAAGTGTTGTTTAAGCTGAAATTCTTTCCGACGCTTTATTTTGTGTTGTACAAAGCTAAGGCCAAGAAGGAAAACCAAGACGCCGATGATGATTCCTAATCACATCACATATAGAGAGGATTAAACCGAGTTGATCGGGAAACAATTTGACAATTAATAAATACAGATAAACTGAGGATCCATATCTTACCGAGAAGAATTACAGTCCATCTAAATTCTTTACGCTTGCAACTATTATTGGTGGTATCTAAGTGGTAACCAGATGGACACTTGCAACGAAAGTGTCCAACGAGATTTTCACAGGTGCTGTTTCCCGTACAGTTATGTGTACCAGTAGTACATTCGTTGACGTCTGGTCCAAAGAGAAAGAGCGCAAGATGTAACAATAACGTACGAGGAAAACTATTAACAATTTTTTAAAAAAGAAAAAAATTTAAACGAAGTACCTTGGCAACCGTCTGGAAGATATGGATTGCCATCAAAACCTTGTAAACATTGGCAGATATAACCCTCTCCACGAGCTGAATCAGAACAAGAGCTGTTTTTACTACATATGCTTTTATTTCCGACTTGGTCACATGTCTGCTTTCCAATAGACCAATCCAGTACGACAGGGAACTTATCAACACTCCGCAAATTCTTAAGATCTTTTTGAGCATCGAAGTTAAAAGAACCATTTTCTACGAGAAAGGCAAAAGTGCACGGATTAAAGTGCTCCACAACACTCATGTTAGCGAAGCGACTTGAGGCAGTGCTGAATTTAATACTATCCAGAGGGACAGATATGTCTGTCATGCAGCATCCTTCACCATTACATTTATTATTTGACGCCGGGAGAGAATCACATAATGAGATACATCCAGTTGAGTGATTACGAAGCCCAATAGTGCTCAGAAGAGCAAAAGCATTACAGCCTACTAAAATAAACTTGTTGTTAGTAGAGAGGGATAAATTACCCAGCGAATAAGTGTAGAAAAGGCTTGATTCATTGTAGCAACTGTAGGAAGCATTAGCCCAAACGCGTAGCTGGCCACTGTGAGAAATTTCGATCACTTTATTGTCACCAAATATTAACTCGTTTCTCTTGTTACAGGTGATATTGAAACTACGATCGTCGGCATAGTAACAATCTGGAGTAGTGCCAAAAGGGTAATTGAGTGTGACGTTGCCACATTTAGTTGGGCAATTGGGCAAAGTTTGCCCTTTCACCAGCTGCGCATAAGAAAGGTATAAAATAGCAACCAGCAACGAACCCTGCACCTTCATCTTCTTCCTCTCTCTAAATTTGTTCTTTTTAATTCTTCTCTTATCTTTTGCAGGCTTCTTATAATCTAGGAAACAGATCGTAGTCTTTAAATGTTATCTTGACTTGCTACGGAGACCATAGCACGCAATACGACCAAGACCATGTCAATGTAATGAGTGGAGGTCATTCAAGTGTGCTCCACATTCCCTTATAATATCCCAACATCTTAATTTGAACTATTAAAAGACTAGTACGGTTGGTAGCTGCTAGGAATCTTCACATGGGAAGTAACCGTGAAGATTCAAAGTATTTGCTTTGTTGGTCCGTTTTCGTCTTCGTCTTAGTCAATGTTTTTGTCCTCTCTTCCTTTTTTTCCTTTCGTTGTTGTTTCTAATAGAAAAATCTTGATGTTCTCTTTACTATGACACCTAAAGAAGAGGCTTTTCTTTTTACCATTTTTTTTTAATAATTAGTGAGTTACATTCGACGAACTACCAACCTATTTCTTTTTAAACTTTGTTATTATAATGTATAAGAAAAAATTAACATATATTTTGTAATTATTTTTTAAAATAGATTTAAGATAGACTTTATTACAAATTTATAGATATAATTCAAAACTATTAAATATTTAATAGAAAAAACTAACAAAACTAAAATTACTAAAATTTAGTTCTTGCTTTAGTTCCAGTTTAGGTTTGGATTCGGTTTTCTGAGTACATAGATATAGGACTCATTTCTGTTATTTTGTCGGATTTGATTCCTCTAATTCAGTATTTTGGTTCTTTTGATTTGAGACTTACTCGGATATTTTTATTTTTCGGATATAATTCGGTTCGGTATAGATCAAGTTTAGTTTCAGAGATATTTTTATATGAAAATTCCAAAATAAGAACAATAATAATAATAATGAAAGCTAAAATATGGTTCTTGATTTGATTTTGTTTCGATTTTTGTGGTATATAGATTTAGGACCCATTTGAGTATTTTTTTCGGGTTCGGTTCCTCTAATACAAATCAATTTTCGTTTGGGTTACGGGTCTCTAAAACAATATCTCAAAAATAATGTTCCAAAATATCAACATGAGTCTAATAGACTAAATGAATAAAGTTTGATAAAAAAAAACCAAATCCCGCGTTATAATGCGAGTATAATCCTAGTCTTATAAATCAAAGTGGAAAACACTTTCATTTTAATCGCATTATAAAATATATGATAGAACTAACCTAAAGTTCATAACATCCCTAAAAATAGGATATGCTTAAGGTGAGATTGGTTATAAGTTTTTTTATAAACATTAATATTAATAAAGATTTAATAGAAAAAACTATAAACAACTAAAATTTGATAAAAATATACAGAATACAAATTTGGCTATTGATTTGGTTCCAGTTCGGGTTTAGATTCGATTTTTTGGGTATATAAATTTAGTATATATCTCGTATTATGTTGGGTTCGATTACTTTCATCCAATATTTTGGTTTCTTTTGTATTAAGAAATATTCTAGTATTTTTATTTTTTCGATCTGGTCCGGTTCGGTATAGATTGAGTTCAGGTTTGGATATTTCTATATAAAAATTAAAAAATTATATTAAAAAACTCTAAAAAACTAAAATTTGGTTCTTGATTCCGGTTCGGATTTGGGTTAAGTTTTTTGGGTATTTTGTCGGGTTTGGTTCCTTTGATTTGGATCGATTTTGATCAAATCTTGGGTTTCCAAAACAAAATCTCGAAAATAATTTTCTAAAATATCAATACGGGTCTAGTAATTAAAATGAACACAGTTTTAAATGAACCCATATTTGATATTTTGTTAGGTTCAGTTTATCTAATTCGATATTTTAAATTTTTTATCAGATTCGGTTCATCTACTTTAGTTCGTTATAGATCAAGTATATTTATATAAAAATTCAAAATTCAAAAAAGTAATAGAAAAACTATAAAGAAACAATTTATTTTTTGATTTAGTTTTATTTTGGGTTCGGATTCAGCTTTTTGGATAAATAAATATAAGACCCATTTGGTATTTTGTTGAGTCTGGTTCCTCTAATTTGGATCAATTTCAGTTCAGGTTTTTGGCCTCTCAAACAACACTTCATAAATGATATTTTAAGATATAACCACGGGTCAAACAAACACGATTTAAAAAACTAAAAAAAACAATCAAATCCTATGTTATAATGCGGGTATAATTCTATAGTCCCATATATTAAAGCGAACGATACTTTCATTTTGAACGCGTCTTAAATTATATGATAAAATTAACATATGATTCATAACTACTCTTTACAATAGGTCCAATGTGGGTCTTGTTGTAAGTTTTATATAAAAATTCAAAACTAATAAAAATTTAATAGAAAATACTCAAAATTTAATAACATTAGATCAGTTATAAATTTGGTTTTTTATTCGGTGTGGTTAAGGTTTGGATTCAGTTTTTTGGTACTTAAATTTAGGATCTATTTCTGATATTTTGTCGGGTTCAGTTTCTTTCGGTATTTTGGGTCATTTGAGTTTTTGGATAGGGTTCGGTTATGTATAGATCAAGTTTGATTTGGATATTTTATATAAAAGTTCAAAATTTAAAAAATAATAATAGAAAAACTCTATAAAGCTAAATTTGGTTCGTGATTTGGTTTCCGTTTGGATGTAGGTTATGGTTTTTGGGTACAATGATTTTAGATCCATTTTGGTATTTTGTCAGGTTTGGTTCCTCTAATTTTGATAGTTTTCGGTTACGGTTCCATTTCTATAAAGAATATAGTAAAATATCAACACGGCTGTAAGAACCTTAACGAAGACGGATTAAAAAGGCTAAATATCCTAGTCTTATTTATTAAAGCAGGAGAAATTTTCATTTTGGACGTGTTATAAACTTTAGAATAAATTTAACATATGATTTAGACCGAATTATATGGAAGAATCCTGAAAAATGGCTAAGGCATTGGATTACCAGAATGAGAAGTTCAGAAGGAAAAATGGCTAAGTTACTGAATTTCCGGAATGGGAAGTTGAGAAAGTTTTACATTCGTTTGGAATAGATTCTTACAAGGATGTTTAGAAAGTAGTCTGGCAAGTTTGGAAAAAAAAGGAAAAGATTGGTCCATCCACTGAATTATAAGTTCAGAGAAATTACTAGGAGGTTCTAGAGAACGGTTGACGCAAAAGAAAGATTACTGAAATGAGTGAAGTATGGAGACTTCACAAAAATTAGAATAGAATGAGATGCTCTGATGGTGTTCTGACTTATCCGTCAAGAGTTGGTACAGACTAACTGTACCGCGAATAGAGATCTGGTTCAGTTTAAGTGATTGGTCTGACCGATTTGGCTTGGAATCGGTTAGGGTTTCCTGTTACTAGGGTTTCACAAAATACCTTATAAATAGAAGCGTTATTGGCCGCCGTTAAGGGATACACGAACACAAGAGAACAGAGCCGCAAAAGAGAGAACAGAGCCGCAAAAGAGAGAAACGAGAGATGAACACATGATTCTTCATAAGGGAAGAAGGATGTGTTTCGATGGCTATGGACTGATCATTGATGTATTCCATGGGTTTTTGAGTAGTCTGTGACTGTGATTGAAGGGTTTTGGTTCTTATTCATGGTTGATTTACCATGAATCGAGTGTGATCGACGAGATCCGAGTGTGCTTTGATAGATGATCAAACAAGATGCGATAAAAGGCTCCGAGAGCTAGAGTCAGATGGAGATCAGATTTACTCCAAGTCTTTGTAAGCAATATGCGAGCGTGATCGGCAGATCAGTTCTGATATGGAAAAGGATTGAGCATGATCAAGGGAATATGGGTGTGGTTCGATTGATGATTGAACTGTAACCAAAGCTACGTGAAACATGAGCAAGGATGACTAAGAATTGATCGTGAATGATTGGATCTTGATCAGGGACGATTGGACTGTGAATTGGGACGATCATACTTTGATGATGGAGTTGCGACTAACGATGATTGACAGTGATCAAGGGATTATGGGTAAGATGCGTACAGATTGGTGTAAAGATAGACGAAGATTGGTGTGATCGAAAAGTTAGGGTATGATAAAGGGTGAACCACGACGTGAATAGATGGGCTTGACTATGGTCAAGGAAACTTGGTAATTGGGTGATGCGATACACTATAGGATGAATTGATCTGCAAGTTGGGACAAGGAAGAGACATTACAGACTAATGTAGATTGACTGATGTCTGGTGTTACTGACAGGATGGATGATCGTGGTGGAAACCAATCACCGATTGTCTTGGAGGAGTCGAGTCATCTCTCTTTATTACTTAGTCACTTTATGGGTGGTTGGCTGTGTGACTGAGTAATAAGGAGAGATGGTGAAGGGAAAACAAGTCGGTAAGGAAACGATTCTGTATTAGGATGTTACGAAGAATGGTGAGACAGAGGATGATAAACTCGGGCCATGAGACTTCCAAGGAAGGGTTTATCAGACATGGGTTTTAATAGACTCGAGTATGTTCAGAATAGATGAACGTGAGTAGGATCTGGTGAGATGTTCGGGAAGTATGACAATGAAGAATGTTCGATTTATGGAAAAACAGGAATTAGGCATGGACGGGTTCGGGATGGTTGATGTGGTCTGTGTTCAGACAGATTGTAAAACCGACATGCAGAAAAGTATGAATGGATCAACGAATAGAGGGATGGATTGAGTAGTACCATGGAAGGTGGAATAGACTGTGAAGTGGTTGAACAACGAATGGGTAAAGACATGACATAACTAGGACAGACAGAATGTGCGATTGAACTATTTTCTGGTATGGACAGACCGAATGTGCTAAGGTACGTGTAACTAGGACTGGTTAATGTTTAGCTGTGTAAGGTAATTAGACCTGAATTGTTAAATTGCTAGATTAAATAGCTTAGACTGCTTGGAATGAATTGTAAACCGAATTTCGACTAAGCATAGAACTGGAACGTAACCAGACTAAGTGTTCAACTTGCTCATGGTCGAACTTAACTGGATATGGACTATATGTTTGAAAATTGTGGGTTATAACCTCTTAGAAGCCTTCGTGGTAAAGGCTGAGTCGAAAGATAGCTAACTAGAGCTTTTGGGAAAGAGTGTTTTGGCACCCGACTGCGGGAAAACCTGATTAGGGTGTCACAATTCACTTCCAGTGAGATATCTTGGACCGCCACTGAGGCACATGTGGGTTCGATTTGGGCTTCTATAGAACAAAAGGCTTAATAAGTTTAGGTATTACATCATCAGTAATATCTTGTTAAAGCCCAAATCAGTTTTAAATTACCTATTGTTGAACTGAATGTATGATGTCTGTGCTTGGTTCTTTTATTGTCGGGCTTTAAAGGCAAAGGAGATGGTGCTGCACGAAGCTCGCCGTTTTGTCTCTTCAGTGCAGGGAATTAAATGCAATAGGAAAGGACACCATAGGAGGTAATTAAAAGGAGAGGTCTTGGAACACAAGCATTAGAGTTTTGTTGGGTTTGCCCTGTGAGTGGAGAGTTGCTCGTGAGAAAAAGAGAAGTGAAAACATGTATATATATATATATATATATCTTGTAACTCACTGAGATCAAGAAGATTACATCGTTAAATCCTAATTTTTCTCTTCTCTGAACCTACTTTGACACGGTATCAAAGCTCAATGATTCTCGCTAAATTTGTTTGCTTAAATTGCTTAATCGACATGTGTGACCCCAACGCCTTGTCTGTTGCGGGTGTGACTCGTACTAGAAATTGAAGGAAAATATCTCCCTATGACCTGTCTTCTTCAGATAATCTAGATGTTACAATCTCGCATCCTCTTCTCAATGGAAGAAATTATGATGAATAGGCTTGCAGATTTGAAATAGCATTGTAGTCTCGTAAGAAGTTTGGGTTTCTCAATGGGAAAATCACCAACCCTTTGCCTGACTCTCCAAACTATGAAGACTGGACTCCAATCAATGTTCTCTTGGTATCATGGATAAAGATGAGCGTTGAACCGGAGATACAATCTAATCTTACTCATCGCCCTATGGCTCTCGGCCTTGGGGAGCATCTCAGGATGTTATATGCGGTGAGTAGCAGTCCTAAAAATTAGTAGATTAAAGTTGATCTTGCTAACTGTAAACAAGTGTCGATACTTGTTGAACATTACTATGGAAAGTTATTGAAAAGTAGGGATACTATTTCTGCGTTTTTCCCGTTGCATGTGTGTGCGTGTTGAAAGTGCACATGTAATCTAGTTGAGCACAAGAGAAAGATAGAGAACACGACAAAGTGCAGCAATTTTTGTACGGGCTTGGTGATGTCAAGTTCGGCTCTATTTTTTCTACTCTGACCTTACGTTTGCCATTACCAAACTTAGAAGAAGCATACAACCTTGTACATCAAGACAGAGATATGCATGGAAACAGTAAAACCCGAGAAATGCAGCCTGAAGTGTCTGCATTCTCTGCTCAAACTTACGAACACTATACTGAAACTCACTACAAAGATAAAGTTGATGAAGCGCAACCTATCTGTAAACATTTCAACTGGCGTGGCCATCTTATAGAAAATTGTTTTGCGGTCTACAGGTACCCCGAGTGGTGGGGAGATCGTCCTAGGTTGAAATCTATACAATCACATCGCGGACGAGGAAGAGGACGTGGTTCTCATAACAGTAGCAAACTTCCTCTCGTTGCGGTTACAGTGGGTCTTATCGTTCTAATGCAGTAACTGCTTTTGGGTCTACATCTTCTGAGCACAGTAGCTATATTGTTTCGGATTGTGACAAAGATGATGTTGTGGGATTAATGGACAAGCAGTGAAAGGGAATGACAGCTCTACTCAATGCTCGTGGCGCAGATCCTTAAAATCTGTCCAAAAATTTAATAGGTACGGTCTCTTTTCCTCCTGCTTGGATCTTAGATACAAATGCTACGGACCACATGACTGGTATAGAGGAAATCCTGCAAAATATGCTCAGCATTCCACCAATTTTAGTTATTCTAGAGGATGGCCGAGAAAGAATTATGGATCAGGAGGGTACAATGGATTTGGGGTCTTGTTTAGTGATGGAATATTTGTTTTACGTTAAGGGAATGAAATTTGATTTGATATCTGTTGGACAGTTACTGGATGATACTCGTTGTGTGCCTCAAATGGCTGACCATTTTCGAGGACGGTGATTGGACTTGGAAAGCGAGAGCGGGATGAGTTCTGGTTTAGATGCGTGGAGAGTGTTGGTGCCATGGCAGCTACAACAGAACAGGTGGATTTGTGGCACAAACGTATGAGCCATGCTTCTTTTCAAGCTTTGAAGCTTTTTCAAACATTTGATTCTTCCAGTTGTATTGATTTTGTTGCTAAGAGTTGTGACATTTTCCTTCATGCTAAGCAAACTCGTCAAACATTTCCAATTAGTATTAATAAGACGTCTTTGATTTCTGAAATGGTCCACTGTGACATATGGGGCCCTTATCGGATTCCAACACATTCAGGTGCTCGATATTTTCTCACTATTCTTGATGACTATTTTAGAGGTGTGTGGACATAATTAATGATCGAAAAGAAGGAAATACAAACACATTTGCAACACTTTGTGTCCTCAGTTGATCGTTAGTTTTCAGCCAAAGTACGGACCATACGTACTGCGTATGTGAAATTACTTTGTTCAACAAGGGATAAAACATAAAACGTCTTGTGTAGGAACTCCGCAGCAGAATGGACATGTGGAAAGAAAACACCGTCACATTTTCAATGTCGCAAGAGCACTCAAGTTTCCATCACAATTACCCATCAAATTCTGAGGTGAATGTGTAATGACAGCTACTTACTTAATAAACCGAACGCCAGACTATGATAACATCACAGTGTTTGGTTCACTTTGTTGTGCACATAATCAACTACATGGTGGAGATAAATTCTCTCCACGGACAAGACGATGTGTGTTTGTTGGTTATCCTAACACACAAAAGGGTTTACATAGAACGTGATGAATTCTTTGTCTCCCAAGATGTTGTTTTCTCCGAGCATGAGTATCCATTTGTTATTGTCAAAGTGTCTGATAGTCCATCTTCCTCGTCAACATTGGTCGAGTCTGCACAACTTGGTGATTGATATTATTGGTTTTTAACGGTTTTTAGGACCATATTTTGAGTCATTTTCCATTCATATCATAGCATTTGCATCATTCTAGAGGTTTTTTAGGCTTATTTACATGTTTTGCACTTGCATCCCATACATATTGCACTTGGAGTAATTTAAAGGTACTTAGGAGGCTTTTTGGAGCACTTTGGATGCATTCATGGACATGAGGATTAGTGTGGACCGAATCGAAGTGGAAGTCTTGATCAGAAATGCTGCTAAGGAAGAGATCATGGCCACCTCGGAGTCAGACCTCGTCTTACCAACTGCGAGGTGAGAATTTTGAGGACCAAAGCACACCTCTCACCCATCACTCGAGGTCCAGCTGCGAGGCCTCCACCCATACCTCATTTTGTTAACTTTTTCTCTACGTTTTGACTTTGTTTAGGGTTTTGTAAAATGGGTATAAATACCCATTACACCCAAAAAATAGGAAGGCACGTTTTTCTGCCTCCTTGTTCTTGAGAAAACACTTGAAAGCTCTCTCTAGCTTTGTATGAAGATTTATTTTGATCTAGTAAGTATTTAAGTTAGTTTCTTTTGCATTCTTCTTATTTTCTTTGCTCTTTAAGATTAATGTACTTGTTTAATTTTCTGGATATTTGTTCTTGATGACAAAAATCTGATTTGATCTCTTTGGGTGATGAGGAAATGTGGTAGATCTATGTAGATCTTGGGGAATCTAGGTTGCTTAAGCTTGATATAGATAGCATTTTGCTAGATCTAGGTAGCTTAATGCCGAATCTTACTGGCCATTTAAGATTTGGATTTGTTACATTTTATGCGGATTAGGTGTTCGATAAAATGTCGGAACTAGACTAGATCTTGGACTATGACTGCTAGGGTCAAGAGATTGAATTCCTTGCGGTCTTGTTAGCAAAGAATAGGATCCATGCTTCATGCTCACAGAATGGTGTGCTCTCGCTACTAGGGTAGGCATGGGAGCCATTCCATGAAGGTTTCTCATTCACGAGAGTGACTTGAAATACTTGAATCTTTGCTTGGGACGATCCTTAATGGGTTTTTGTTCAGCATCCTAGTATTCCCCTAGCTAAGCATTGATCATCGACCTCATTCCTCATCACCCAATCCAATTGCTATTGCTTTTCTTTGTGTTCTTATTCTCTTCTTTTTCGTGCTCTGTTTTGTTAAGCCTTTCTTTTGCATTTTAGTTACTTGCCTTAGATTGTAAAATCTCCCATTAACTACTTGGCTTGAATTTGATAGCTCTAATCACATCCTGATTGCTAGCATCACACTTGTTTGGATTGACACCTATTGTACTATATCGACACTTGAGTATAATAGGATTTGATATCTTTAGGATAAAAATCTTGTTATCAGTGATGTTTGTGATTCTAAAAGTGATGAAATAGATACAGCTGTGCCTACATCGATACATACCTCTAATGAACAGTAATGTTGCCGTCTTTACCGTCTGCTTCATCTACTCCAAGTGCAAATTCAAACCAGTCCACAGCCCCAGCTATGGAACTACTTGGTCGAGATCATCGCATCACAAAACAACCTGCATGCTTAAGAGAATTTTTTACAAACACAATCACTATCTCTTCTCCAATGTCAAAGCTATTGACTGTGAAGTACCTTATTGCTAATTATGTTTCTTGCTCGCGTTCTATTGAGCGCCACACAACATACTTAGCGGCTTTCCCTTCTATTCCTGAGTCACAACATTACACTAAAGCTTGTGAGAACGAAAACTGCATGTTGCAATGAGGTATGAAATTGCAGCGTTGCAGAAAAATAAAACATGGAGTCTTATACCCTTGCCTCCTGGAAAGCGTGCGCTAGAGACCAAGTGTATTTATAAACTTAAGTACCAGCCAGATGGGTATTTGGAGCGTTATAAGGCTCAGTTAGTTGTGCTTGGGAACAACCAGAAAGAAGGAATATATTTTGGCAAAACATTTGCTCATGTCGCCAAAATGAACACTATCCGTTTTTTTCTTGCAATGGCAGCTGTGAAAGGTTATAAACTCCACCAAATGAATGTTCACAATGCCTTTCTACATGGTGATATAGAAGACAAAGTGTACATAAAACTATCACGAGGTTTTGAGTCAGAAAATTCGAATATGGTTTGCAAACTTCATAAGTCTTTGTACTGGTTGAAACAAGCTCCTTAGTGTTGATTTGCTAAAATGTCTAATGTACTGAAACGATATGGATTTACACATTCTCGCTGTGAGTACTCGTTGTTCACAAAAGTGAAAACGGACATACACTACAAATTTTAGTTTACGTGGATGACTTGGTTATAAGCGAAAGTAGTTCATCCAAGATACATAGATTCACGCAGTATTTGTCAATGTGTTTTTATATGAAGGATTTGGGTTTGTTGAAGTAATTTCTGGGTATCGAGGTGGCATGTAACAGCTCTGGAATTTATCTCTCCAGTGAAAGTATGCGCTAGATGTGATCTCTGATACTGGTTTGTTGGCTGCAAAGCCGTCTTTAATCCCGCTTGAATACCCTTTTACTCTCTTTTCATTTAAATTATTCTGTGTAAAAGTTCTGTTTTTGAAAGCTTTAGTTTCTCTTCTCTCTTTCATTTCTCCCATTTTCGAACTTCATTAATCCCAACATTACGTTAAGCGGTGGCATTTTCGAAGAATCCTTCTCTCAAGGTGATTTTTGGTTAAGCGTTTGCGAGTTATGTCAAACTAGGTGTGAAATATTATGGATTTGAATTTTCTAACATTGCTCGGTTTTGTTTACCGTAAGAAATGTTATTTTTTTAGATCTATTGATTTCAACATATTTTCTTCAGAGTTAAATCCAGGAAGCTTCTATCTTTTTTATTTTTGGGTCTCTATTTTTATAATCTCAATGTTGAAATGACTAACTTTGTTCTTCTTTAAGATTTTTGTAGTCGAAATGAAGAACCTATTGAAGATTCTATTTCCAAAGATAAAAAAATATCAGTTATTTACAAAGCTTCACTTACTTTTAAACAATTTTGATATAAGCGATGGACATGCCATATTGTTTTTGACATAAGCAATGGTGGCTGATGAAGGTTTTGTATAATATGTTGGATTTCTCTTGCCCGAACAATGTCTAGTTACGACTTTATCTTGTTCTCTTTCAATCACTGTTTTAATATCTCCATGTCTTTTGTGCTTATCACTACAAAAAATCTCGCCATCTAAGACTATGCAATCAATCTCAAATCAGTCTTACTTCGCAAATGTGAGACTGAAGTGCGACTGATCACATCAGTCTCAGAAGACGAGTCGCTCTTTTTATTAGTCAGAGATTAGTCGCACATTTGTGACTAAACTGGAACGCAAAAATTCAGTCCCAATATACGACTGAATCTGTAACTCAATAAATAGTATGTGTGACTAATCTGCGACTCATAAAACAGTAAAAAAAGTGAGTCGCGGATCAGTCTCAAAACAGGTCGCAGTTTAGTCTCAAAATGTGGTCGCATATTAGTATCAGATATCACTCTCAGATCAGTCTCAATAAAAAGTTTCAGATCAGTCTCAAGAGTGAGTCGCATATCTGTCTCAAATATCAGTCGCAAATTAGTCTCAAATCTGAGTCGTAGGTCAGTCTCAAATATGAGTCGCAGATTAGTCTCAAACACTAGTTGCAAATTAGGCTAAATAATTTTACTCCCTTATTCTTTGATTATACACTTCATCACCGGTCAGTGTTGGGGGTAGGTATTGATCTATAGCATCTTTTCCTTTCAAAAGATTTCTTTTATTCCTTCGCAAAGGACGATTCGGAGAAGAAACCGTATGTGACAATCAAACCAACATGTCTTCCGTCCATTTGGTAATTGAAAGGCCTTAGTATCATCCATGCATACTGGACAAGCTAATCGGTCATGCGTCGTCCACCCTGATAACATGCCGTAAGCGAGGAAGTCATTAATCGTCTATTTTAAAACTGCTTTGACATTGAAATTCTGATTGCTGAACTTATCATACGCCTCAACTCCAGTCCTCCATAGCTCTTTCAACTCATCAATCAGAAGACGATGGAATATATCAAGACTTGCTCGTGGATGATGTGGACCCGAATTCGAAATCGTAAGCCACAAATATTCTTCCTTCATACACATAACAGAGGATAAATTATATGGAGTCATTATCGTAGGCCACAACGAGTTATTACAAGACATTCCAAAAGGATTGAATCCATCGGTGCATAATCCAAAATATACATTGCAAGGCTCACTTGCAAATCTGGGGTGTAACTTCTGAAAATTCTCCCACTCTGCTGCATCGGAAGGATGAGACATCTCTCCTACGTTTGATGCATGTTCTGTATGCCATCTCATCGCCTCTGAATTGTGGGCATTCTGATACAGTCTTTTTATTCTATCAGCAACAGGTAAATACCACATACGACTGAATAGTATTTTGGTTTGACCGATACTCTCTTTGTATCTTGCTGCTCCGAAAAATTTACACTTATCCCATTTTTTGTCTTCTTTCCAAACGATCATACAATTATTCATACACACATCAATTGTATGGTAAGGAGCTCTAAGCATCAATTTCTTGGTTTCATAATACGACATAGTGCTCTGATTATCCTTAGGTAGATACTCTGAAATGAGTTCTGCCCATTGGTCTAGTTCACGTTCGGATTCATTAAAATTTGTTTTCATATGCATCAACCGAGATGCTAATGATAATTGCGAGTGACATTCCTCACAACCATCATATAAAAGATTGTTAGCAGCTTCTAACATAGTATAAAAATTTTGAGACTCATTATTAGGTACTTCTACTGTATTTTGATAATCATATCCATGCTCTGCTTGATCATTCTGATCATAACTCGTGTTATGATCATAACTTGTGTAATGATGAGCAGGAAATGCATCATTTACCAACCCTACATGTGTGTCTTCTACATGAGAAACGTCTTCTTGATTTTCACTTCTACGATAACTTACACTACAATTGCCTAAATCCACATTCAAATCTTCCCCATGCATGTATCATACATAATACTAAGGCATGAATCCTCGACTAAATAGATGATTTGAAATATTTTTGTGCCGGCAGAATTTTATTATTTTTGCAAGAAATACAGCGACAACAAAACTTACCCTTATTACTGAGTGCAAACGTCTGATTACCCGTAAAATTCATGAACTCGTCCACTCCAACAGCGAATTCCAACAAGATGTTACTCGTTTCTTCATCAATTCTTTTATACATCCACTCCCAAAAATTTGTATAATTAAAATTACCTCTCGTTTATCTCCCCAAGTTTTTTCTCTCTCTCAAAAACTATTTTTTCTCTCTCTAAAACTTTTTTTTTCTAAAACTTTTTTTTTCTAAAACTTTTTTTTTGTGCCTAAGCATTTAAAAAAAATTGAGCTTTACAAATAAAATGGTTAGTGTATATATAGAATTGATTTGTCACTGAACTGAGACTGGAATATGTGTCTGATTAATCAGTCACACATGTTTCGGTTACATTAGGTACAGAGTAAGGAAAATGTGTATACCTAACCCTTTGTGACTGGTTTGAGACTGAAATTTGAGACTCGACAAAAAGTTGCACATCAATCACACATGTGCGACTAATTTGCTTCTTTTCTACAGAGTTGCAAATCAGTCTTACTTTAGTCGCACATGTGCTACTAATGTACGACTGATACGTTCAGTATCAAAGTTGAGACTAATATGAGACTAATTTTCTGCAGTCTCACTTTAGTCGCACATTAGTACCACTACAGTATCAAGCTTTGTGATTAATATTTCAGTCACACTTTTCAGTCTTAAAACTCGTGTTTTCTTGTAGTACATGACCACGTACGTAAATTTTATGTCTATTTCTGATGATGTTATATCTATGTCTGTTGTTTTACGTCCACATCGGTTATTTTACGTCCACGTAAGACATGATATATGTCATTGGTAGAACATGATATATATCATTATGCAAATGTAATTCAAGTAATTTTTTCAATATATATGTAGGATATCATTCACAAAGCTTCAATCTTTTTGTTTTTGGGTCTCTGTTTTTATAATCTCAATGTTGATTGGATTGCTTTTGTATAATCTATTAAAGTTCTCTCTTCCTAACAATGTCTAATTACGATTGTATTTTGCTCTCTTTCAATGACTGTTTTAATGTCTTTTGTGCCTAGGTCCATGTACGTAGATTTTATGTCCAATTCTGATGATGTTATGCCTATGTTTATTGTCTTACGTCCATGTCTGTTATTTTATGTCCACGTAGGACATGATATATGTCATTATGCCGTCGTAGTTAAAATATTTTTTTCAATATATATGTAAGATATCATTTATAAATTCTATTACAATATGTGTAACTATTGTATAAATCAATTTTACCTTAATGTTTCTGTTGTTTTGTCTTCAAATTACAAACAAACAAACTTTTTATTGAAATTCCTCTTGTTAATCCAATATTCTTATCGCTCCTTCTTCTATTTATTTACCCACCTTCACATTTCTTCTTCTGCAGGCATAAACCCTAGTGTCCTATAATTACATAAACTCAATGTCCTACAATTACATGACATATCATCACATACATAGACATAACGTCCCAGACATGGACATAACATCACAGATATGGACATAACATTTGTTTTAAATTATAGGCATAGTCAAATCATTGAGAAATGATAATTTTTCAGAAAACAAGATGATTCAACATTCTCAAGAACAGGGTTGCTCTGTTCCAAAACCCGACCTTTCTTCTCTCAAATTTGTCTTAACCTTCCTTACATCGGCCTAAATGTTTGAACTTCTACACCCCTTAGTTTGAAAAAATTGAAATAGATTTCCACTAATCTTTCTCTTCGTTTTTCGCGCATTACTGTTCACTATCACAGTTCTTCGCGTAGTTTCTCTCTCTCTTGTAGTTCGTCTCATCTCAATCACCAAGAGTTCTCAACCTCCAGAAAATGATTGTTCTTGTTTCTCAAAATCTTGATGTTGTCTTCATTAACACTCTTCTCCATAAATTGTTTTTCAGTTTTAAAAACTGAAAAAATGGCATCTGTTTTTGTGAGAGTGCTAAGGCCATTTTGTCTTCCAACAAGTGGTATAACCAACAAAGTGGCAGTTTTCAGAATTAAAATCTTATATGTGGTATAACACTAAGGCCATGAATAGAGAAGTAGTTTTTGGTTTTTAGATTCTAGTTTCTGGTTTTTGGTTTTCATTTTTAGTTTTAGTTTTTAGTTTTTGATTTTGTCACTGATTTTAGTTTCCAAAAAACTTCAAAATTTGGTTTTTAGTTTTTAGAAAAAATAATGTTAGATTTCTAAAAACTGGTTTCTCTATTTTTTAAGAACATTTAAAAACTAAAAACTTGAATGTTGAATTGTATTTGAAAAACTGTTTTTCAAAAAGCAAAAAGTAGTTTTCCAAAAACTTGAGTGGCTTAAAACAGATTTTGTGAAAAGCAAAAACCAAAAACTATCCTAAAAACACTCACCAGTCAATACCTAAATTTTCCCACAAAGAAAAACCTTCTGCCAAAACCTATGTATCTGCTTTTAACTCTTTGAGTACATTCATCTTCTTCCTCTCTATCTATTTATCCTTCTTTCTTTTGCCCAAATTGATTCTTTCAACTCTTTCAGGTTTCTTATAGCTAGGAAATACACCGCAGTCTGTAGATGTAATCTTAACTCACTTCGGAGACCTAAGTCCCTTTACCACTAATTATCTACAATCAAGTACATAACCAAGACCATGTCAATGTAACATATCGTCCACATTACCGTGTAATTAATATCCCAACATCTGCGTTTGCTTTGGTTTACCAGTGACTCTTTTTGCTATTCAAGGATTACGACAGTTGCTAGTTGCAAGGATTCTTCAGATGTGATGGTGAAGTTTCTAACTATACATGCTTAAGATTTCGTTTTTATTGAATTGGTCTATCATACAAGTCTTCGTCAACTTGGCTCTGTCCTTTCTTCCTGAACTGTTTTGGCCACATCCAAATCACAACATACTCTGTTTTCATTAAAAAAACAATTATTGTAGTAATGAAATGCTGTTAAATGAGAGGAGAAACGAGGGACTTCGAATCTAGATTTAGAGTTTGACACCTCGCAAGACTTATTTCATAATACTCTGTTTTATTTTATGTTTACTTAATTACTTTAGTTTGTTCTATTGTCTGCAAGTCAGTTGCTAATCTTCCCCTCTGTTGTGTTGTGTTTTCCATCATAACTACGTCTTGGTTGACTTTTATATTCATCATTGCATCACTAACTCTGCTTGAAAATGAAAATTTCAGTGTTTTAATTTCACAGGTGTGTATGCAGTGAGTCAAAGACGGTTTAGATAAATCCTGCAGAGCAACAAAGGAGAATTTTGTTTCATAGTAGAGTTTTTTCTTCATACTTATAAGTTTATAATGAAGCAGCCCATTCTTTGTTAGTATCCAGAAAACTCTAATTATAACAACAGAAACGAAAGAAGATTCTCAAGACTATCTACCAAAAAAGGAACCAGAACAAAAAAACAGAAAAGGGAAAGAAAGCATGAGTTGCACCAAAAACAAGCAAAACACAACAGGCTTTTTAGTCAGAAACATTTTTACATTCATGTTAAAAGAGATAGATATAGATCACGTGACTTCAAACTGAAAGTGACTTTTCGGATGTAGCTTCCAAGATTCTTCAGATAGAGAATCTTTGAATCAAAATAAATCTGCAAAAAAGCAAACACATATCTTTTGGGCAGACTATTTCATCGTGCAGTAGAGATATATTCCAAGGAATAAACTGCCAAAGTTTCTCTTTGATCCAATCTAAGTCCAATAGAAAAATAAATCACCGGAAAATAATTTTAGCAATTTGGTGATGTAAGGGTAACCTTGTATATTACATATATATCAAGGACTCCATCTCATAAGATGACAATTTAATAATTTAGGAGTTTCTTTAGTTTAAATTGTTCAAACAAATCGAAAAAATTAGTCTTTCAAAAACTAGCTTTTGGGTAAAATTACCAACAGATACAGATTTGAAATAAGAAAATCCATGGTTTTTAAATATAAAGTGAGACATTTGTTACACTCAGAAAAATGGATGACGATGTCAAAAATAATACACCAGAATGCTGAAAATAACCTTTACCAGGTGGAAGCCTTAGGGTCAGGTCAAAGCAAACCTTAGAGAGCTGCTTACATTAACCACTCATCTCACTTAATTCTCAACCATCATCACTGATGCAAACACAATGATCTCTCACATCAAAGTGTCGAGACCATTTCAATCAACGCAGCTTACGAAAGCAGAAAACGACTCTTCGTTATTGAAGCTATATATACCAATCAAGACAAGTATAGCCATTCGGGTTATAAGTCTACACCCAGTTCTCTCTGTTTCAATTCCAATCCCATCTGATCGTTCTCAAGTTTCATCCTTTCATTCTCCATCCTCATTCTTTCAAGTTCTTGATCCCTTTTCTTACTAAACCTCTGCCATCTGAATCGTTGTTTTTCCAATTCAAGCAATTCAACTTGGATCTGAAGCTTCTGCTCTTCTAACTGGAGAGTCCGGGATTCAATCCACTGCTTCTGAATCGAAGCTGCTTTTCCACTCTCTGCCCCAACTTGAGTCACATCAGCTTGAGGAAAAGGCATCTGAGTTAGAGTGCCTTTATTGCATTCCAGGGCATTTACATGGCTCGGATGGTCTGCGTCTTCATGGCTATGGCTTTGTCTTACTTTCTTCAAAGGACCACCACCCAAACCTCCACCTCCATAATGAATTCCCCTACAACCCCCATGTGAATAATGCTGCTCCTCATACTCATCATGATCATCACCTTCCCCATCATGATCCTCATCATCAAGATCCTCCATTTGGTGTTTCCTAGCATCATCATTATCATGATCTTCTCTGTTTCTAAGTGCCAACTGTAGAGAACGCTGCAAGGCAAGGTCATGAGGCAAATGCAATCTGTTTCCATTGTGGTACGAACACATCTCTTCATAGAATAGATGTTTGGAACTCATGATTTTTCTAACATCATCTTTCTCTTTATCATTCAAGTATCCAATCGAATCCAAAAGCGCAGGATTCTCCACAACCTGACAAGAAGTACCCCTACCAAGCATATCGTTAAGCTTCTTATACCGCTTATTCAAATCATTGAACTTATCCTCGCATTGCTGCGGCGAAACATGATAACCCCTCTCAGCCATTACTTTGGATACCGATTTCCATTTGCCCTTTTTCTGCAAAACTGCAAACTTTCTTCTATTACCACTATCCATAGTCGAATCATCGCCTATATAAGACACAGCAGTAATCAACAACTTCACCATTCTATCAGTCCACTTAACTCGCTGCCATGGAGATCCTTTAGTGGGTTTGTTAGCTTCGTTGTGACCATCACCACCTTCCTCTGTGAAACTTGGTTCATCATCTTCACTCACTGAGTTTTTCTCTCTTTCACCTTTATGTTGCTCAGTCATTGACATATTGTGATGATCACAGGTTTGACCTGTAACCATTGTAAAGGGAAGACCTTCGTGGACTGGTCGAGAATTAGGATTGTGTCGATGCTGATTCAAGGAATCCTGATTATGGACTCTCATAGAACCTTGCAAATCGAATCCCCCATAAGAAGAAGAAGCTCCACCACGAACCACAACTCCTTGAGGAAAATTCCCATCCATCTTTTCCCCAAATTCTTTCCTATGCGATTAAAATCATCAGAAAAATCTGATAACCAAAGAGAGGTAATAGATCTCAAAAGTCAAAAAAAAAAAAAAAAAAAACAAAATTCCAGAGAAAACCAAAAAAGTTGAATAGCATAAACCTAAACAAAAACCCTTAGGAATAATCTAGTACTGGATCTGGGGAAACCCAAGATCGAAACTTTAAGAAGTAAGTACGAGAATTAAGTTATTATATAAAAAAAAAAANGTTATTATAAAAAAAAAAAAAAAAAAAAAAAAACTCACAAACAAAGTTTGAACTTGCTTCGTCTTCTCCGGTCAGCTTCTCAGAGTTTCTCACTCTTCCTTCCTTTTCCCCTTTATCTCTCTCTAAGCATAGCTGAGTAAGTTGATTAGATGGATGCCAACAAGCTCTTCAATTATTTTATGTTTTCACGTCCAAAAATCTCGCAAATTTATTGTTTTTAACCACCCAC
The DNA here is from genome assembly GCA_900406435.1 of Lepidium aucheri. NCBI lineage: Eukaryota > Viridiplantae > Streptophyta > Magnoliopsida > Brassicales > Brassicaceae > Lepidium > Lepidium aucheri. Next base: position 53,394 of record OVBA01000084.1, on the reverse strand, counting down.
TTATATTATTATATTATAAATTTACAATATTGAAACGACAAGTTTGTGTAAAAGAAAAAAAGGAAATGACAAGTTGATACCTTATTATTGGAGTTTGTATAAGACTATCAATTCAATACCGCTCACATCATTTCTTTCTCTTCCATATCATTTTCTTTTTCTTCCACCTCAAAATTTTAACACTCATTCAAATTTCATACTCTACAATGGTTTTCTAATAAAATTCAACATCATACCATACTAATTTTATTTTATATTTATAATTTATGTTGTGTTTTTATTTTTATGGTTATATACTAATAAAAATATAAAAGAAAACTAAATCAAATATTTAATAGTTAAATAATATTTTTACTTTTTTACTTCCATTTTTAATATTCTTAATTAAATAATTATAAACAATAAAAATTAAAATAGCAAGAGTCAATTTTAAAACAATGAAAAATTCGAAAATTTACCATATAAATTCGAAAACAAATAAAAATTTGAAAACTTAACATATGAGTGAGCATTGCTCATACCACCAAGAACTATTTGTATAAAAAATTTAGTGAAATCAGTTGGTCCAACATTTGGAACAATTATATTACATGTTGGAGTAGACAAATAAAGGAGTGTTTGAGATGGATATAACATCATAGATCCATAATATGGATGATAATTTGGAAGATGACATGAAATTTTTTTTGGCAAAATACCATAGTTTGATACGTTTTCGGTTGGTTGGAAGATTGGTTATGAAGCTGATAATTGTTAAGGGTTTGGTAGTTAAAAGGCTAATTAAAAGAATTTTGGGAGTTATAAAGATTATTATTAGAATACATTTCTCTAAAAATAGATTGATAACAAAAAATATAGTAGAAAAGATGATTTTTTTTTGTAATTGAGTGAAACTTGTCTCTATTTATAGGGAATGAAAAATGATGAATTTTATCATAAAATTTTATAAAATTAAATTAAATATTTAATAGTTAATCATATTTTTACTTTTTTACTTCCATTTTTAGCATTCTTAATTAAATAATTATAAACAATAAAAATTAAAAATAGAAAGAGTCAATTTTAAAACAAATAAAAATTCAAAAAATTAACATATAAATTCGAAAACAAATAAAAATTTGAAAACTTAACATATGAATCTTTTGGATTTGAAGTACTTTTATGAGCATTGCTCATACAACCAAGAGCCATTTATATAAAAAATTCGGAAAAATCAGTTGGTCCAACATTTGGACAATTTCATTACATGTTGAAGTAGAAAAATAAAAGAGTGTTTGAGATAGATATGACATCATAGATCCATAATATGGATGATAATTTAGAAGATGACATAAAATTTTTTTGGCGAAATACCATAGTTTGATACGTTTTGGGTTGGTTGGAAGATTGGTTATGAATTGATCATTGTTAGGGGTATGGTAGTTAAAAGGGTAATTAGAAGAATTTTAGGAGCTATAAGGATTATTATTAGAATTAATTTCTCTAAAAATATATTGATAACAAAATATAGTAGAAAAGATGATGTCTTTGTGTGTATGAATTGAGTGAAACTTGTCTCTATTTACAAGGAATGAAAAATGATGAATTTAATAATAAAATTTTATAAAATTAAATTAAATATTTAATAGTTAAATAATATTTTTACTTTTTTTACTTCCATTTTTAATATTCTTAATTAAATAATTATAAACAATAAAAATTACAAATAGAAAGAGTCAATTTTAAAACAAATAAAAATTTGAAAATTTAACATATAAATTCGAAAACAAATAAAAATTTGAAAACTTAACATATGAATCTTTTGCATTTGAAGTACTTTCATGAGCATTGCTCATACCACCAAGAGCCATTTGTATAAAAAAATTCGGAGAAATCAGTTGGTCCAACATTTGGAACAATTTCATTACATGTTGGAGTAGAAAAATAAAAGAGTGTTTGAGATGGATATGACATCATAGATCCATAATATGGATGATAATTTTGAAGATGACATGAAATTTTTTTTGCAAAATACCATAGTTTGATACGGTTTGGGTTGGTTGGAAGATTGATTATGAAGTTGATAATTGTTAGGGGTTTGGTAGTTAAAAGGGTAATTAGAAGAATTTTGGGAGCTATAAGGATTATTAGTAGAATACATTTCTCTAAAAATAGACTGATAATAAAAATATAATAGAAAAGATAATTTTTTGTGTCTGAATTGAGTGAAACTTGTCTCTATTTATAGGGAATGAAAAATATGAATTTAATAATAAAATTTTATAAAATTAAATTAAATATTCTTAACATAATTTGTCTCAAATAATTGAGGTCAAAAAATTATTCAATCTCAACATCGAATAAGAACATGACACGTGGTTTATCCATATATAATTTTTTTAAAAAAAGTCAACCAATCACTACACCCCACATGGCATAGTGATACCAAACTCAAGTCGTTGAGAGGATTAAACTGAGTTTAAAAAGATCGTTTGCAAACGGAGCTATTTACAGTTGTTTGGGAAACGATTGTTGTTTGTAAATACAAATGATCGTTTATTTTTGTATTTTACATATAGTTATGGTTTAAGGAACAATATATGATTCATATTATGTTCAAGAAGAAGAATGATTTGTTTATATTATTATTTAAAAGATAGTAGTTATAATCTATATATTTATTTTTATATTAAAAATTTTAAACTATATACTATTCCATAATTTTTAGAATAATTATTTAAATCAAGTTTTACCTACTAACTTTTATCTCACTATACTATTCAATCCATGTAGTGTTACCAATCAACATTAATTTTTAAACGACCTTTGTTTGAAAATCTCTTTTGTCAACCGCTCATTTCAAACGGTCGTTTTCAAACGATCCTCGTTTCAACCGTTTATTTTTTTCCAGACGGTCATTTCTAAAGATGTTACCAATCGGATCCTTTGTAAGATTGTTACGGTCAAATGGTTTGGTATCTCATGTATTGATCAAAAACATTTTTTATTCAAATGTTAAAATCTTACAATCTAAAAGTTTCTCATGTTCACATAGGAGTCACATTATCTTATGTGATGGTATTATTATGAATTATATAATCAATATAACAAAAATAACAACGCATAAAAGATATACTGATGTTCAATATACAAAAATACAAAATTACAGTATTAAAATTTGAAATTAAATGACCAACATTACTAGTTTTTACCAAAAATAATAGTATATCTATATTGAATCATTTGTATTCATCATAAGTTTCTGAAAATTTAAGTCAAATATTGTTATACATTTGATCTTAATTATTTGAAACATATTTAATATTTAAAAAATGTATTTTAACATTTTGTTAGCGTATACAAAATGTTAAACAAAAACCCAACGAAAATTTAGAGAATTTCCGAATCCATTCCCAACTCTTTCCCTTACCCGTTTGGATATTATTTTTGGAACCAAACGAGAAAATTGAATTTTTTTTATTCCCGAAAATAACGGGAATTATGGGACGGGTGCGGGACGAAACGAGATAGGAATAAATTAGATTATGGAATAATACTGGCAGATACAATTCAGTTGACAAAAGAACAACATTTTTGGTTCATTTAACAAAACCCTCAACATCTAAAATTGATCTTGAGAATAGTTAAAGTCCACTATCATTGGTGAGAATCCAGATGAAAAATTGATTTAAAGCTTGCACAAATGACTTTAGTTTTGGGCTGGCTCAATAACTTAAAAGATCCAATGAAACTAAATTTAAAATGAGCCTGGAAAACATCGTAAGTGAACGAACTGTAAGATGATGGTTTCAAATTTTAGGACGATGGTGATTTGCGTGAGCTAAGGATCGATGTCTCACACACTCTTACTTGAAAGAAAAGTATCCCATATATTCTCTAGTAAAAACTGAAAAAAGATTGATTAAATTAAATAGTTTTCAAAAAGAAACTTTGGTTGATTATTTTTCTAAAGAGTTTTTAAAATATTTACATGACTTAACCACCTTGACTCATTACCAGTAATTTATTTAGGAAGAAACTTGAATCCATTTGGTTTTCTGTGTAATAATCAAAATAGTAAAGAAAACATTTTTCCAAATTATATGGATCCCAATTTAAACCATGATTTATTCGTCTCTTGCGAACCAATTTTTTCCAATAGTTGCTTTCATTTTTTCCTTCAAAAATGAAGTTCTCTATAAATGAAGAAGAGACTTGCTCCAATGGTTTCCTTCATTTTTTTCTTCAAATAGAATATTTTAATAATATGTTGATTTATCCTTTTTGATACTAATTTTTAAGATACCCTTATACTTTTCAAATCTATATATTTGATCCATATATATTAATTTTAAACAAATGCTCCATAATAACATTAATAATAATGATAATTATGTATTTAATTTATGTTTTATTATTTATTAAACATTATGTTCTGGTTTAAATCGATAGTCCTAATTTATTTGTTGATGTTTTAAATCATTTCTTTAGTAAGCTAGTACAAGTAACATTAGTCAACTATTATACACGACACAATTACAATGGTTCTAATTACAATTACACAAATATGGAGGACGTAAATTGTTATATAATTTAATTATGCATAAAATAATAATGCAATAAATGTTAAAGGATTATTTTGTAAATAAAAAGTGTGATTTCAGAAAATGAAAGGAAGAAATGAAGATCTTTCAAATTTGAAGAAAAAAATGAAGATCTTCAAATTTGAAGAAGAATTTGACGAACCATTGGAGAGGAATTTTCTTCAAATATAGAGTTTGAAGAGAGAATTGAAGCACTATTGGAGATGCTCTTAAAAATTTCAATTCTCTCATTTAGTTTGCTTTTCACTCAGATTTTGATTTTTTCACTATCTCATTCAATTGCATTTGATTGTTTCTTTGAAATTGCAGAAAAAGGTTAAACATATAAGATTATGGTTCAAACTTTTTATCTTAAAGTCAAGCAAAATACTATACCCACTACACCAAATTTTTACTTAATTATAATGATACTAAGTTTAATATATGATCTATTGGAGAGTCAAATTGAAAAATTTGATTTTATAGGGAATTCTAAAATTTTTTGTTCACTCTGAAATAATTTATTTATTTTTCCTACAACATAGTTATTGCTATAAATAACTACAATTATATATAATTTACTACAGCTTGTGTATTGAGAAAGAGAGAAATGTGAGTTGAAGTTAATTCTTAACTGAAATATTTAGAATAGGGCTGTAACACCAAATTAATATAACACAAAGTTTCTTTAAATTTTTGTATTTAGAATAAACTAAACAAATTACCATCTTGTTTATTAAAATATACATTGAACCAGACTTTGTACAAGACTCATATTCTGAAATACCCAAACCTCACACAACACTATAAACTTGTAGCTCATGTACCACTCTCGAAATGACTCGCCAAGAACACTTTATGCCTAAAACTTGAACTCTTAATTTTTCTTCTTTGAAAACTCAACATTTTCTCAGCTACTAAGCACTCCTTATATAGTCTTAGCACTTCTAGGGTTTCTTTTTGATCTTTGGAACAACTCCAAACAACTCTGCTCTTCCTCACTGTCGTAGAGCCTTCCTATTTTCTGCATCCTACACAATAATCAAAGTTGACCCCTTTCTTCCCTCCCGTTCTACTGCCGTTGAACACATCTGGGTTGAGTCAACTTTCACTTTCTTACTATATTTGTTTCTTGTCTTTCCATTTTGATGCTACATCTTTTTGTACAAGGAAATTTTAAATTGGCCAATGAGATGTCGCCACATTAGTTTTGCTTAGCCAATGACTAGGCCCACACCACTCCTTACTATCACATTAGCCTCCAACATAGATCACATTGTCTTTCATTATCCCCTTTGTATCTGAACGTGTCAACTCAAGCTCCCTATACAACACAGATTCAGGCAAGAAAAGAGAGCAGAGATATATACACGAGAATGATTGAATACAACTGCTCGTACTCTTAGATAATACAATATAAACAATTGATTTTCATCAAGGATAAAAATCAATTCCAAAAAACAACTCCATCAGTTTCCAAATGTAAAGAACTACTTCCAAGTTCTCAACAACCAAAAGTAACTTATCTACTCCCAATTACTTCCATCTGATCTTGATAACCTAAGATAGTTCAAATGCATCAGACATATCATCATCTGATTGTCCTGATCAACTGCCTCTTCAACAGGTCCTTGTTCTTCCCCTTCTTGAGTGCACAATAAGAGACAAACATGTTAGACAGATCAAAAAACTAGCGAGACAAGTAGTTAAGTGAAAAATTTGTATGCTTCTTCTGAACAGTCTGGATTTGGTGAATGAATAGAAAGGAATATAAACATATGAAAAATACTCGATAGACTTTACTGGCTAGACATGTCCTATAGACTAGACAAACATACAGACTTTTGAGAGTGTAGACAAAAATCTATGGCGTTTGAGCAAATAGTATTTTTCAGCTTTGAACTACTCACTGTTAATATCTGTCAGATTTACTGGACCAGGAGGTTAACATGATGTCTTAAACCACCTGGAAGTTTGGGAAACTAGACAATGTATAACCTAGTTCATTCTCTAGTATAACAAAGTTCTCTATTGAATTCATTTTGGTCTTGAATTTTTCCTAGTTTGTCATGAGTGAACTTCGAGAATATAGTTGTTTCCTTCATTCTCCAAAATAGGTAATTTGCCAACAATTTTGGATGTCTATAAGTAACTTGTAGTACTTCACTTATCAACTGATTTTTTGATTCAAATCATTTTCCTTTACAGGTTGCACTGTGTATCTTCTTAGAAATTAGGCAGAGACATAAAGCTCACAATGCTCTTTGAAGATACAACCTGATTTAGTTGTCCCTTTGAACCTATTTCTTGGGATATCCAATCATGAAGGTTTCCATCAAAGATATTCTTAAGTCACAGGCTTTAAAATCATTCCTCTTGATGACTTTACTAATCAATCTCTTGATAATTCTTTGGTAAAAGGATATGCTATATTGTCAGCTGCCTGATGTAGTCGACCTTGACTACACCACTTAAGATCAAGTGTCTAATGGTTTTGTTTTGTCTCCTTATATGACAAGACTTACCATTATAGAGATTAATATGTGCCCGAGCAATAGCTGATTGGCTATCATAGTGTTCACATAATACAAGAATTGGTTTCTCTCACATTGGAACTTTTCCAAAAGTGTAAAGCCACTTGCTTCTTCTGCTGGCTTTTTTTAAAGCTATGAACTTCGATTTCATGGTAAATCGGGCCAGCAGAGTTTGTTTGGAATATTTCCAAGATACCACTACACATCCTAGGGTATGAACATATCCACTTGTGGATTACAAGTTTTTTGAATCAAATATCCCGTTTGCATACCGTATTCTTCCATAAATTTTTGTGAATAATAAGTAATTCAATACTATAGTTATGTCTTTCCAGTGTTTATATACGGGATTGCTTGTGTAACAACTTAGTACGTTGACTACATGTCCTTAATTAGGTGTGGTACAATTTATCAAGTACAAAAGGCTTCCTATTACACATGCATACTCTATATGTGACACTGCTTCACTTGAGTTTTTGTTAAGTGAAGTTGTGAGTCAACATGAGTTTTTACAGTACCATTTGTGATACATACCTACCCAAGGATCCGCACAGAGAAGTTGGCATGAATGCCAAATTAACAAAGAGGTTTCAGAAAGTCCATCTGTTATGGCTAGAAAGAAAGGTTTAGTCGTAGAATCGTTTGTAGACTTGATTTATACTCGAACCATAGGAAGAGACAACAAATCAAGTGAAGAAGCTGAAGAGATAGCAAGATTGATAAAAATTGAACCAGAGGCTAAAGTTACAGAAAATTGAGTCAAAGTGTTGAAGATTCAACAAGTTTGTTTTAGAAGTTGAAGAGACAACTTGAACACACGTTTTTGAGTTTGATAAAAGAGATTTTTCATTTCTCTATGATCCAAATCCAGGATAGTTTACAATGAGAATACTAAAGAGTTTAAAAAGAGAAAAGAAGAGAAGTAGTCAAAGAAACTATTCTCAAAAATGAAACAAACTTCTTATTCTAGAAAATGAAATAACATTAAAGATAGTTTCGAAGGACTTTTGGATCACTTCCCACACCAATCCAAAAGTACTTTGGGCCTTCCATTTGCTTGTTGGACTTCCTTAAGAATCACTCATGGGATATTTGAGAAGTGGGCCATTTTCCACCTTAAAAACCTCTCCAAGAAAACCCATTGGGACAAAACTTGGAGGAGGGAAAAAAGCACAACATGACTCACTTGCCCAAAGAATGATTTGTTTATGCTTCTTCTTATTAGCTCCATTGATAGTTTTGAACCAATCGCCAATGTCTTTCTTGAATTTGTTAGTCTTTTTATTGCCTTTGAAAAATGGCCGATCAACTTGACCACTCACTGAATCGTGCAGTGAGTGAATGTAATTTGGCCGATCAACTTGACCACTCCCACAAGCGCATGACACTCCAAACAGTCCAGATTTATAAGCTAAACAGCAGTTTGACCCTTTGATTTTCTTTAAATCTTCCTTGGCTATGAGATGCTCCTTGGTTCCATGCTTGAGTCTGCTCAATATCATATCAATTTGGATAGTTCTTGAATCTATCAAGAATCTTTTAGCATAATTACCTTAAGATAGAATAATTCCATCGGAAGTTGGTGTGGTTTTAATCCCTAAGATGACATCTACAAGACCCATGTATTTTATGTCAAACTTAGTTTTAAGTAAGTTCTTACTTTGTTGGATTGTATCATTGATGCTTCCTATAATAATCATGGCATCTACATACAAATAGAGCAACACACGCATTTTTAGTTTGTTTGATGTAGATACATGTATCAAATTCATTTATGCTAAACCATTTGACATCATCACATTATCAAATTTTTAATGTCATTGTTTTAGAGCTTGTTTAAGACCATACAAATGACTTAACAAGTCGATAAACTTTGTGTTCTTGTTTTGGAACAATAAACCCTTCAGGTTGTTTCATAGAAATTTTTTTCTAAATCACCATTTAGAAAAGCAGGTTTTACATCCATTTGACGAATCTCTAAATCTCTTAATGCTGCAATTCCTATCAGCAATCGAATTGAGGTTTGAAAATCCATTTCCACCCTAGTGCTTTATACCCATTAGAGAGATCGATTAACTCGTAAGTATGATTCTGGATGATAGAGTTCATCTCACTCGTAATAGCTTATTACCAAGAAGAAGCGTTTAGTTTAGACACGGCTTCTACGAAAGTTTTTGGTTCATTTTTTACAAGAAAAAATCATCAGAAAATCATCACCATATGATTTTTCCTTACGAGCTCTTTTGCTCCATCTAGGTTCATTTTGTTGATTTTCTAGGTCAAACAGAGAATTTCTATAAGTACTAGGCTCATGACTTGTGGTATCTCTTTCTTCATGAGTTCCCTTTCAATTTTGTTTATCCTTGTATAGAGACACGTATTTAAAGAAAGATGCATTTCTTAATTCAGTTATTGTGGTGACATGGATATTAGGTATCTCTGGTTTAAGACCCAAAACCTATAGGTAGTACTGTTATGTGCATATCCAACAAATATGCAACCAACAATTTTTTGTCCGATTGTGACTTTTTTAGGAGGTGGTACTGCAACTTTTGCTAGGCACCCCCAAGTTTTGAGGTACTTATACGATGGTTCTAAACCTCTCCAAAGCTCATAAAGCGTCTTGCCAGTGACTTTGTGCAATATTTTTTGAAGATGTAATTTGTGGTAAAAAACACTTCCCCCATATGTTTTTTGGATAACCCAAATTCCTACAACATTGAGTTTCATCATTTCTTCTAGAGTTTGATTTTTTTTTCAACAACTGCATTAGATTCTGGTGAATATGGAGCTGTTGTTTGATGAATAAGGCCATTTTCTTTGCAAAATACATTAAATGGTCCATCATATTCACCCCTATGTCACTTCGAAATATTTTAAATAGTGTTGTGATATCTATGCATTTTAACTACTTTTAGGATTCATTTACCATTCATTTTGAATTGATTCACATGGTGTTTGCATCTTTTAGAGTCTTTTTAAGTTCATTTGCACATTTTGCATTTCTATTGCATACATCTTGCATTGGATTAACTTTTAGGTACTTGGAGAGCATATTTGGAGTGTTTTGGGCGTATAGGAGATCATGGAATTGGATTAGAAGATGGAACAAAGCAAGGAAGTAGCCAAGGGACAGATTTGACCAAGCTCGAACAAGGTTCTCGACCACACACGATCGAGTATGCAATTTTTGGAAGCTTTATGTGGAACTCGACTTACATATGGTCGAGTGACTTGACACTCGACCAGTCCACTCGACCAACCCTTGGTCGAGTGGCCTTTTATTTTCATTTCGTTTACTTTGTCTCTGCTTTTGACTTTTTTAAGGTTATGTAAAAAAGGGGTATAAATATCCATTTAGACCCCAAAAACAAGTACCACATTTTTTTCCAGATTTGGCAAAGTTTTAAGGATCTTTTTCTCTATTTTCTCTTGTAATTTCATCTTTTGGATGCTTGATCTTGGTTAATCTATTGAGTATTTGTATTTCTTTCTTTTGTCAATCTTGTTCATCTGTTTCTTATCTTTCTAATCATGTTGTTTATTTCATTTTCTGGGTTTTTGCCTTTTGTGATGAAGATTGAGTAGATTTATTAGAGTTTTTGTGGAATGGGTTATATTAGTATAGATCTAGGGATTTCCTGTGCTTGCTTAAGGTTCTTTATGCTTTGATCTCTTCTGTTTTAGTGTTCTTAATGCTAATTTCTCTCTTATAAATTGAGATTAGATCCTAGGAATTTTCACACCCACAAGGTGTTAAATTAGAGTAGTCTACCACATTCTGATTGTTAGCATCACACTTACTTGGTTTGACATCTATTATACTCCAGTGATCTGATTATGTAATAAGATTTGAGAATTTGAGTAAAATCCTTGTATCATGATACTAAGTTGATTTTCAACTTCTCGTTTATGTTTCTTGAATTTTTTCAAGGTTTGATCTTTGCTATGTAATAAATATACATAATGTTATTTTGTGTGATCATCAATGAAAGTTACAAAATACTTTTTTTCCTTCTCTAGTTGGCATGAATTTTTAATCACACAAGTCTATGTGAATTAATCCTAGAGGTTTTGTTGTTCTTTGAACTTGGGGTAATGATTTTTTAGTGAGTTTTGCTAGTGAACACACTTCACATTTTTCTTTGCTTGTTTTTCTTTTTGGTATTATGTTCAAGTTCATTAGTCTTTGTATAGACTTGTAATTAGAAATCCCTAAACGTTTATGCCAAATATCAAAAGACACAACAAAATAAGCAATTAGGTTATTCTTGTTTATTGAAACATCAGAAACTACATGAGAAGAAGTAGAAGCAACACCAACATTATTAGCATTATTATTAGCACTAGAAGTAAAACTAACATTCACTCCATTGCAAAGGACAATTCTAATACACATATTGACAATTAAGTCCTTCCTATAACCCTTGCCCACACACACCCCAAACTTTGACATAATCATTATTCCAGATTCCACTTCAATTCTAAAACTAGTAGCATCCACTAGAATAGCAGAAATCAAGTTTTTCCTCATGCCAGGATAATGCTTCACATTTTTGAGGGTTACTTCACGTCCTGAGGTAAACTTGAGTAGCACTTTGCCGGTTCCAATGCTTCTTGACCTGAGTCGTTCCCCATTTTTAGTAGGTGATTAGGTGCACTTTAAAGATAGATGTTGGACATCTCCTTGCTTGTGCAGATGTGTGTTGAAGCACAAGTGTTGTATCCAAAACTCTTGGGTTGCCTTCGACCATGTTGACTTCAGTGACCACGACAACAAGATCAGCTTCTATCAGATGTACTTGATCGGCTTTTTTTTGTTGTTCTTGGGCTTGCTCCAACACTCATCAGATTTGTGACCCAATTTGCCATAGTTCTGACATTTTCCTTTGAACTTCATCTTCTCATTAGGCTTGTTTTGCTTCTTGAAGCTTGTAGAAGAAGCATTATTCAGGGAAGACGATGCAACTGCTTTGCCTTTTCCTTTCTCCAATCCCTTGTTCTTGTTCTCAACCATGTGGACATCATGTTGTTGAAGAACAACCGAGTTTGAACCATGGTTCCTTTCCTCTATTTGCAACATGTTATGAAGATCTTCGAGACCTATCTTCTTTCGCTTATGTTTCAGGTAATTCTTGAAGTCAAGCCAGCTTGACGAAAGCTTTTCAATCATGTTGGTCACAGTAAAAGTTTTGAGATTAACATGCCTTCATATTAAACGAGGGAAACACAACCTGAACAAACTTATGTCACTTTTGAAAAACTTAAAACGATTTTAAGAACCTCTTAATGGTTTGCAAATATTGTTAAAAAATTTGTTATTTTTAAAATTAAAAAAGATTTGCTGAACTTCAGAAAAGTTTGCAAATCACGTTTAAAATTTTGTTCTGATGTTACAAGTCAAAAATTGATTTTCTGAACTTAAGAAAAGTTTATAAATTCCGTTTAAGATTTTGTTTATGTTTGAAACGATTCACAGAATGATACATTTTTAGTCCCAGGATAGAACTGTAAATAGACTGTCAACGCTACACTCGACGGAGGAAATCAACGAACAAGTTTACTGCTACACTCTCACACTAGATGGAACTTTGTGAGGGAAAAGTTACAATGTTTTAGTGCTTTGGAAGCATGTATGGGCCTGAACATTTTACCCAAACCCAAAGATCCGAACATAACCCGACCCAAAATACAAGACCCAAACCAAACCAAATCCGACGTAAATACCCAAATGGATCTTAACTCATTTTACCCAAAAACCTAGACTTAAATCTGAACCAAACCCAAAAACGAACGGATACCCGAATACCTGAAATATAATTAAATTTTTAAAATTGTTATTTATATTTACAACTTTAATAACTAAAAGGAAGATGCTCAAAACAATAAGGAACCTACTCGAAATAGTCAAATTAAAGTCGAACTACAAATTTACCAAAATATACATCAACTTGCATTGACTAAACCAATTTAGGCTCAAAGAAAACCAAATTTAATTTACAATTAAACTCTGTTAATGAACGATAATTAAACGTTAACATCATTTTTCAAAACTCATAATTTTGTTTAATCCATCACTTTCACTAGATTTCTTCTATTCAAAATCCCTCAATTTTTTTCTTCAACATATGAGTTCTTCTCTTTGGTCGATTTCTTTGGTCGAGTTCTTCTCTTCTATAATGATACACTCCTATCGATTAATGTTTTCTTCTCTATGCTCGATTTCATTGTTTTATTCTATTCAATTTTTATTATTTTGAAATTCGTGACTTATAGAAGCACGTCTTCGATCTTTTAATGCGTGAACAAACTACTTCTCATCAACTTAGTCACAACATATGAACTTAGAACAGTTCGTAAGAATACTTTACACTTTTGCAAAAGCTTAAAACATGTTGTTGTGTTATTGTATAAATAAGAGTAGTTTAGTTATGTTATTGTATAATTAGATAGCACACTAGTAGAAAATTTTAGTTCTTTATATACGTATCCAAATTCGGAGGAATGCGCACCAAACCAAATTTGAAAATGAAAAAGTACCTAAATGGATCATAAGTCACTAGATTCAAATCCTAAACCCAAAAAGATCAAAACCAAAGCAACCTCTAGACAGGAAATGTCTAGACCTAAGAATGTATATGACAAGAGTCTTAGACACAGTTATACAGAGTAGGAAATGTGGAGATAAAGTTCAGAATGCTAAGCATCTTTTTTTAACGTGGTTGACATCAGTTAGCGATGACTTTGGAGACCTATGTCTCGGTCAAATTTTGGAACGCAATTTTAGCAGGTAGTTACTGAATAAGTTAGATTTATATTGGAAAATTTTCTTAAAGGGTTATAATAAAAATTTGGCCCAAAAAAGGACGCATTGTGGGCTAAAAACCCACATTCCCCCAAGCCCCGAGATATGGCCCCTGCATGATACACGGTGGTGGCAGTGCACGCATAGCTTTGGTTTACTTCTCTCCTCCATACTCTTCACATAAGCACACTAGTGCTTCTCTATATACACAACAAAAAAAAAATTCCTTAGTAGTGTGGGACATTTTACTTATGCAATAAGTTAATAAGGCTTTATAAAGTCCATCCTATTTCTCATTCACATAACCATCTTATTTACACTTAGTCCTTGGGCTTTATGTAAAATAAATGGTCCAACAATTTGATTCGCCATTGACTCTAGCTAATGTTTAGTTTTGGTCAAGAAAGAAAGAAAAAGTAAAGATTTACCGTGTAGTTCTTATTAGATTATGAGTTTCTAACTCAAAATCAATTGACAATAAGTGGAGAGGTCTTTTTATACTAGTTAGAATCCTTTCCAACTTCCGATGTTTGATAATATCCTTAATATACCCTTTCAAAATAATGAATTTTTGGCCATTGATCTCGATATGTTCGATGATGGATCAACGCCACCAAATTTGGGTCTTAATTGTCGACAATTAGACCAAATGTAGGTCGTGTCAGGTTGAACAACATAGATAGTGGACTCTTATACCATATAGAGATATGATCGAAAGTTAAAAGGAGAAGAAGGAGGCAACAAAATCTTTAGGACTAGGTATCATTTAATAATCTAATACAATATTATATTATGGATTTCCAACTCAAAACCATTAACAATAAGTGGAGAAGTCCAAATCTTATATATACTAGTTAGAATTCCTAATAATTTTCTATATTGATATTCTTAAGTAATTTTTTGGCTCTATTTGTTATGTATATGTAAAGATATCGTCATGTCTCATAAGATGAAGCTACATGTTTTAGTTTCCTTTACGATGATGTGAGAGTTCATACGCAATCTCGTGCAGAAAGCACGCATAAAAATTTTGCTTTATAAAATTAGTATAACCTAATGAGATTATTGAACACGACAACATTCTAAAATTGATCTCGTTTTTGTGTTTTTTCCGAAGATCATTAATTTGTCATGACGAGTTTCTTCAAGGTCTAACACGATCATACGTGTTTTCATATGGGTTTGTTGTCTTGATTTTTCTTTTTCTTTAAATATATCTCTATTATAATAAAATCATAGCAATAAGATTTTCTGTATCTTTGTAATAATATAATAAATATTCTAAATCTCTATTATAATAAAATCATAATAATAAGATTTTCTGTATATTTGTAATAATATAATAAAGGTTTTAAAAAATTTTGATTGGTCGATTTGTTTTATCTAACTATCTTATCCATTTCTTATAATTTTTTAATTTTTTTGATAAAACTTTTTAATAGGCCGATGATTATTTCATTTGTTTAGGATAAAAAAAATCTATTACAATAAGTAAAACTCATCGTTTATAAATCCTTAAAAATATGAGATATAGTCTTAAAGATATCAAATCCAATAAAAATTTTTATAAACACCTTATAATTTTTTATAAATGTCTTATAAATTTTTATAAACACCTTATAAATTTTTATAAATGTCTTATAAATTTTTATTAACACTTTATAAAATTTAATAAGCTCTCTTATAAAGCCTTATAAATTTTGATAAACACCTTATAAATTTTTTATAAACACCTTATAAGTTTTATAAGGTCTCTTATAAAACCTTAAAAATTATATAAGCTCTATTACAAAGCCATAAAAATTTTATAAGATCTCTTATAAAGCCTTAAAAAAAATTTATAAGCTCTCTTATAAATTTTTGTAAATACCATATAAATTTTTATAAGCACCTTATAATTTTTTTATAAACACCTTATAAATTTTATAAACTATCTTATAAAGCCTTATAAACTATATACGCTCTATCATAAAGCCTTATAAATTTTATAAGGTCTCTTATGAAACCTTATAAATTTTATAAGCTCTCTTATAAAGGCTTATAAATTTTATAAGCTCTCTTATAAAATTTTTTTATATACTCCCTTATAAATTTTTTTGGTGGGAAAATTTTTTTGTAAAGCGGAAAAAATTTGGTGGGAAATTTATTTTTTTGGTAGGAAAATTTTTTTTTGTCGGGAAAATTTTTTTTCGAGCGGGAAAATTTTTTTAGCGGGAAATGTTTTTGTAAAAATATAAAATAATAATAATATAAGGTTATTTTGGTCATTTTTCTATAGTGAGGGGCATTTTTGAAAAATATCCAAAAAATGAGCGTAGTGATGAAAATGTCCTCCTTTGAGGGGCATTTTTGTAATTCTCCCTAAAAATAAAGAAAATATTTTATTTTATTTTAAAATAATATCATTCCTATTTTCAAATATATAGAGATTAAATAAAGTAAATAATACTACTAAAAAAAACTTGTTATTGAATTTTATATTAGGAAGTCAATAAATATCTAAAACTAAACGAAATAAGGAATAAGGAAGTGTTTTGATAAAACTAATTGTTTAGAAACGTATTTTGATTTTAATAAAATAAAGATGATTATTTTGTTTGCTTGGAAACAAATTTTTAACAAAATAGTTTGTCTTAATTTTAATAAAATAAAGATATGTTCGATGATTTTATTTGGTTCAATAGTTATTGCATTTGTTTTGAAACAAATTTTTATCTCAATACTTCTTCTATTCAAATAATATGTGGTTTAGGTTTCTCAAAAAAATTAAAAAATTATTTAATATTTGACATTTCCAACTAAAAATATACTTTCAATCTATATAAAAATTATTTAGTCAATTAGAAATCAATATGTAAAATACAAATAATCAAAATAGGTTAAAAATAGAGGAATTACTAAAAATTCCTTTTTTGAAATGCCCTTTTTCAAAACATATCCCCTGATGACCATTTCTGTCTCCCAATTTGCGAAGGAAATGGTAAGTTTTGAAAAAGGTACATGCCAATAGGGGCATTTATGAAAATCCCTCTGAAAATAATAATAAATATTGCTTTACAGATTGAAAACATCATATATCTTGATACAACTTTTCTTCCTAAAACATCATGGCCATGAATGGAGAAGTAGTTTTTGGTTTTTAGATTCTAGTTTTTGGTTTTTGGTTTTCATTTTTAGTTTTAGTTTTTAGTTTTTGATTTTGTTACTGATTTTAGTTTCCAAAAAACTTCAAAATTTGGTTTTTAGTTTTTAGAAAAAATAACAGATTTCTAAAAACTGGTTTCTCTATTTTTTAGGAACATGTAAAAACTAAAAACTTGAATGTTGAATTGTACTTGAAAAACTGTTTTTCAAAAAGCAAAAAGCAGTTTTCCAAAAACCTTGAGTGGCTTAAAACAGATTTTGTGAAAAACAAAAACCAAAAACTATCCTAAAAACACTCACCAGTCAATACCCATATATTTTCGAACATATGGAATAGTTTATTTTGATTTTGATATAATAAAGATTAATTTGGTTTCCATAATTTTAATAGGTCTAATGATTTTAACAGTTTTAATTCGTTTAATAGTTTTAACTAATGAAATTCAAAGAACATAAAAAGTTAGATATTACAAACATTAAATTTGAAAGGTATTAGGATTATTTTTTCATAAATATATTAGAATAATTTTTATATATAATTTTAAATGCTTAAATGAACATATGACTTATATTTACCTAAATGAACATGTATCTATAAACATAGGGAGAATTGCAAAAATGCCTCTCAAAGGAGGACATTTTCAAAAAATACCCCTCATTATGAAAAATGACCAAAATACTCTTATATTATTATTTTTATATATTTTTACAAACTTTTTTCCCACAAAAATTAATTTCCAGGCAAAAAAAACTTTTTCCCGCGAAAATTTTTTTTTGCTGCAAAAAAAATGTTTTTCCCGGCAAAAAAAAATTTTTCCGCCAAAATTTTTTTCGCTTTACGAAAAAAGTTTCCCGCAAAAAAAATTTATAAGGGAGTTTATAAATTCTTTTTTATTAGAGAGCTTATAAAATTTATAAGGCTTTATAAGAAAGCTTATAAAATTTATAAGGTTTTATAAGAGACCTTATAAAATTTATAAGACATTATGATAGAGCTTATATAATTTATAAGGTTTGATAAGATAACTTATAAAATTTATAAGGTGTTAATAAAAAATTTATAAGGTGCTTATAAAATTTTATAAGGTATTTATAAAAATTTTAAGAGAGCTTATAAGAATTTATAAGGCTTTATAAGAGATCTTATAAGATTTATAAAGCTTTATAATAGAACTTATATAATTTATAACACTTTATAAGAGACCTCATAAAATTTACAAGGTGTGTATAAAAAATTTATAACGTGTTTATCAAAATTTATAAGGCTTTATAAGAGAGCTTATAAAATTTATAAGGTCTTTATAAAAAATTTATAAGGTGTTTATAAAAATTTTGTAAAAATTTATAAGCGCACTTACAAAAAAAAGTTTGCGGGAAATTTTTTTTTTTGCGGGAAATTATTTTTTTCAGTAAACGATTTTTTTCTGAAATTCCATAAAAAGAAAAATTTGGCGGGCAACTTTTTTTTTTTGGTGGGAAATTTTTTTTTGGCGGGAAAAATTTGTAACAATTCTATTGAGGGTATTTTAGTCATTTTTGTATTAATGAGGGGCATTTTTCAAAAGATATATGTCAAGGGGCATTTTTGAAAAGGAGTACACTAAAAAGGGCATTTCTCAAAATTTCTCATAAACATAAATGAATACATGTTTAAAACCCTAAATAAACGCGGGATTGAACCTTAAATAAATACAAGTCTGAAAACCTACTTGAAGGTGGGTGAAAAACCCTAAATAACATGAATCAAAAAGTTTATATGTGAAAGTTGTAATGAACTAAAACTTAAATCAACAGAGATAAATAAATATTTTGGTGTATAATATCGGTCATCATTATAATTTAATTTTTATATCAAACATGTATAAAATTAATAAATTCATATATATATATATATATACAAATCAAACTGTGAAGTAAACAAAAAAAATCAAATATCACATATAAATATTATGAATAAATAAAAATAGCAACAAATATATAATAAATTTTTACAAAAACATAACTCGTGCATAGCACAAAAAATCATCTAATATATATATATATATATATATAATTGTATTCTTACTTTTAAAAGTTTCAAAATCGAAAATAAAAATAAATTCCTAATTGACAGAACAGATTCTTTTCTTAAGTAAGATCTAAATGACCTATAAGGATTAATATAGTTAGGCTCTAATTCGGATTGTTTTGTTATGATTTCTAATTTTACGGTTCTAACTAACAATGAATTCAGAAGTATTTTGGCGGATTGGTTTGGCGGTTTTGGCATATTATTGGCACAAATTTAGGTTTACGTGAGTAATATTGTTTTAATTTTGGAAATATTTTCAGTAGAAAAAATGAGTTCAAAGATTTAGTCATTTATTTGAAACACCACTTGCAAACAGGGATAAAAAAATGCGAAATACAAATTGATATTTTTGAAATTTTGTATCCCCTAATTAGATATTTATATAATCCAAATATTTGATGGACATTTTCTTTTTACTTTTAAAATATTTAGTTAATTTTTGACCATGTAGTAACTTGTGTTTATTGTTCGATGTTTTGTAATTAGGAAAATTGTTATTTTAATCCCAAACTTTCAAATTTCAGTCATTTTAAGCACCAACTATCTGGTTCCCCAAATAAAACATCAAGTTTTCGTTGACTTTCATTTTCGATCCAATTTAGTTGATTTGCCAAATTAAGCTCGACGTTAAATCGTTAAACGGAACAATGAAACAGAGTTAATCATCGTTAGTTTGGAACGTTATGTGAAAGGTTAGTAAAACAGCGCCGCGTAAAAAAAAACAAAAAGCCCCCATTCATTCATCTCAATTTCATGATTTTGTCTATTAAATCCCTATAAACCAAAAAGCAAAATCTGAAATTGAGATGAAACGAAGACCTAAACTTGTTGCTCGCAGGAAACAAGTTCGATGAATTGATGAAGGAGTTGAGATGAATTCTGTATCGCGAAGAGAGGGATGTGAAAGACAACCCAACAATGAAACTAGACTCACCGTAGAAGGTGGTGTTGAGAAGGAGTCTGTATTGCGAAGGAATAGATGTGAACGACGACCCAACGCTAGACTCACCGTGGAATCTAGAGTCGCTGTAGAAGCTGGAGCCGCCATTGAATCTTCTCTCGCTGGTGAGACTGAACAAGCTAATGAGGCTCGAGAAAGATGCGGAGAATACGAAGAAGATGCATATGGAGACAGAGAAGATGAACCAAAAGCTATAACTGATGATGATTGTGACGTTAATGGTGATGATGACTATGATGTAGTGGATGAAGAATGTTGTGAAAGTATTGAAGAAGATTTCCCTAATGATGTCTTGAATGAAGTTAAGGTTGAAGATAGTGATGCTGACAGTGGTGACCATATTTGGGATTATGAGAAGCTTCCCGATCCTTCAACATATTCATACGAAGATGTAAACAAAGATAGAACATAAAGTCAGGTCCAATGTGATGAAAATCTGCTGGAGCTGCTAGCATTGGCAAAGACTTTCAATTCATCGGAGGTTTTTGCTAGTTGTGCTTAGGTATTCTCTTAAAACCGATTATAATATTCAGTGGTATAGGTCGTAGGAAACTAAGATTGGTGCAAAGTGTGTTGATGGTAAGTGTCAATGGAGAGTATATTGTGGATATGAAAAGAGAATTCAGAAGATGATGATAAAGGATTATATAAATGCGCACATTTTCACCAAAACGGGTTCTACCAAGATGCTGAAAATATCAACAATTACTTACTTGTTTGCAGAAAGGCTGAGAGTGGATCCAAATATGACAAAGCAGGAGATGGTTGCTGAGGTATTGAGTGAGTATAACGTAGAAGTGTCTTATGAACAATGTGGTAACGCGAAGACCAAAATGATGAGAAAAAGAAAAGCTAGTCATGAGAAACACTTCGCACAAATATGGGATTATCAGACAGAAGTACTTCGGATTGAAAAGTTATAATCCAAATACTCATTCTACTCTTCAGATCATTAATTCCATGTCATGGTGTAGAGCATTCTTTAGGGAAGGTTTTTACTGCGACGACAACCTAACAATCTGAGCGAGTCCTTCAACCGAACAATACATCAAGCAAGGAAAAAGTCTTTGTTGAACATGCTAGAAGACATTCATAGGCAATGTATAGTTTCTAATGCAAAGAGGTTTATCATTGCAAACCGATTGAAGACAAGGTTTACGAAGAGAGCGTATTCAGAGAAAGAGAAAATGTAAGAGAGATCATGCCATTGCATTATACACATGGCGAGAAATGATGAGTATGAGGTAGAGATGTTTGGTTATGGTTATTCGGTGGATATGAATCAATGGACCTATGGCTGCAAAAAATCGTAGGTTGTTGGTATTCCGTGTGAGCATGCCATTACAAAGCTCCCAGCCATCACAAAGTTCTCAGCCAGCACATAACTCCCACCCACGATAAAGCTTCCAGCCACCACAAGGCTTTCCACATCAATCCAGTTGGATAGCATGGTTTAATTATTCAAGTTAATAATTGGTAGGATTATGCTTTTACCTTAGATCAAATTGGTTATCATGGTTTAGTGTTCTCTTTTGCTTTTGCTTCCATTGTGGTACATGTTCTCGATTAAGCTTTTGTAATTGTGCTATCTGTGTCACTTTCTATAAACAGTACAACACTTCTATAATGGTGATGTCTTGTTGCAGAATTGATCATCTTTTATACAAAAGAACTTGATAGTCCTAATGATCAAATCTCTTGCAGACATAATAAAAACAAAAACAACTTTTGGCAGTTTACTGAAAGTGCTTAATTCCTTAATGAAGGTAGAAGAGGGCTTAAAGAGCCTTACAAAGAACAACAGGAAAATAATGCACCATCCTAGTTTGTCAATTCAGTTCGAATTTAGAAATCGATTATGTTCTTCTCATTTTCTTTACCAAATATTTGGTAAACAACAACAATAACAAAGACACAAAAACACACAAAGATGAATTTGGTCATCATTTTCTATTTCCAGATTTCTTTTATGCTCCATGTAACATCTTCTTTCAAACCTTCTATTATAACTTTTAACTCTTCAATCTCAAATTTGACATGACTAATGTCACTTTCAATTACTCCAACTTTTGGTACAGTATCTTCAACTTCTTCAAATACGACTTCCTCAACCCACTTAAAGAAGTGATCCTATTACACAAACAAAATTAGGTAATCGTTATTTTCTCTTTTATAACTCAGAAAACACCATTAGAACACGTAAAAAACTTACTTCTTTCTTGCTGTGGCAAGCCAAGAAAGATCTTCCTGGATTATCTTGTGTCTTAGATGTTAACACTCTTACATTTAGTCCACACATACACTTTGATAGAATTCCACGTCCTCTACACACCCCTAATTCCTGAGATTTAGAACTCATTGGAGAAGATAAAGAAGATGTAGACAAACAGAATTGAGTTTGGAGATAATATACAAGAACTCGAGTACTATAGTAGAAATCAAAAGGAGAAATGAAGAGTTGGTTGAGAGAAATCAATGAAGCTTTCTTATCAGAAAAAACAAATCGATGAAGCTAAACCTTCGATCTAAGGCAACTAATTGGGGATTCTGGAGTTCTCAAATGGCACCGTCTTCACTAACGTTTTACTTAACGTTCAAACTAACGATGATTAACTCTGTTTCATTGTTCCATTTAACAATTTAACCTTGGACTTAATTTGGCCGAGTCAACTAAATGTTTGGGTCAAAAATGAAAATCAATGAAAACTTGATGTTTTATTCGGGGAACCAGATAGTTGGTGCTTACAATGACTGAAATTTAAAAGTTCGGGATTTAATTAATAATTTTCCTTTTTTTAATTAGATTATATCTATTTACAGTAAAACCTCTATAAATTAATAATGCTCAACTTTGAAAAATTATTAATTTAGAGAGGTATTAATTTATCCATAAAGTAATATTTTTAATTTATAGTATAAGTTAAAAATTATTAATTAATGGGACGAAAAAGAATTTTTATTTTCTAAATTTAAATTAAAAGGATAGATTTAGACCATTTTTAGATTAATCTTTTGAAAGTTATAAATTTTATAATTTATGATTAATGACCTCAACTTTTTTTATTTCAATAGCTTATACATAGTTTAAAAATGGAACACAACAACTGTTTTATAGAGGTCTTAGGAAAAAATTCATTTATAAAAAATTATAGTTTAGCATATCAGCTTATTTAAATACATTTATATATTTAGATTATCATTAATTTATAATATTAAATATATTTAGATTATCATTAATTTATAATATTATTGTAACTATATTTTACATAAAAGTTTCAAAATAATTATTATCTTATTAATTTATTTAATTTCATCAAATTTTATACAAGTTCAACATGGGATGAGACCAAATAATTTTATTATTTTATAAAGGTCATTAATTCATTGAGTATTAATTTATGGAGTTTCTACTATATTTGGTCTTTAGACTCTATAAACTTAAGCTTTTTTAGACTTCTGAAATAGATCATTAGGATATCAATTTATACAAATTTAAAAGACTCTCGATTGCGTCTTATATCACTGTTCGGAAAAACTTCATTTTACATTATTATGTATAACACAATTGCTTACAATGAGATCTGATTGCTATGAAGTTTTCACGAAATAAAACAAGTTACTAGTTCATTCCACACTTTCTTATATATTAAAAAAAACATGTAACCGCTTAAATTTGCGTTGCATATAGCATGAGGAAGAGTTTAGTCACGTTACTCATGAGTCATAAATCATAGACTATGTGCCCCAATTAGTTTGGTCAAGCCAAAAGTTACGGCCATAGCTAACCAACCTCCAAGCAAAACTCTAGCCGATGACTTAAACACTGGTGCTTTCCCTAAAGCCGCCCCTAACCATCCAAACATCACTAACGCCAATGTCACGGCCGCTACAATTGCTCCAATCCTCATTTTATAATCTTTTATAAATGCAGCCGCCATTAAAGGTACAATCGCCCCCAAAGCAAACGCTAATGCAGACGCTGCAGCGGCTTGCATGGGGCTTGGAAGTTTTTCTTTCTCCACCTCTCCTCTGTTCTGTCTCTTCATCTGAGCCACTTCTATATCATACTGAGAGTAAACCGAAACAAACTCTCCGATTGCCATACTACAAGCTCCGGCCACTAAACCTGCAAAACCTGATAGGATCATGACTTTGACGTCTTGCTTGACCGCACCGACACCCATCATAAGTGAAGCGGTTGAGACAAGACCGTCGTTGGCACCAAGTACAGCGGCTCGTAGCCATTGAGCTCGTTTGGAGTAGTCGAAGGCCTTTTCTTGATCTTTCTCCATGTCTAGGCTCAAGCTGTTGTTCACGTTGCTGGATTCCATTATTTGGTGTTTTTGTTTTCTCTATCTGATTTTATTGTGCTTGAAATGAGAAGGTAGAGATTATCGGTGAAGTGTGGAGAACACACGCCTAGGTTCTATTTATGGAGAGATTTTGTGCAACTATTTAATATTATATTATTTTTTCCACAAAATATATAATTATGTGGTGGAGTCGACAATTAATATATATGTGGAGCATCATCACCACTAATAAAAACACTTTTATTGTGTCCTTGTCTAAAACTTGGATTACAAAATGGAATTAATTAACATCTAATCGTTTTTACACTATGATTATAGGTTTGAAACGAACAAATGAAGTTTAGAAAGAATAAAGTAGATTTCAAAGTACCAAAAACCGAATTTATTTTATATTAGATTAAATATATATAAAAAAATTCGAATAAAATCGGAAAAAAGAGAAAATAAATGGAAAACCACAAGATTTTTGGTTTTGTGTTATAATTTGAGTAGTAAAGGGCAGAAATAAATGAAGAAGTAAGACCCAAAGAAGCAGTTACATACTAATTTACACAATAAAGTTGTTACATCGTCTTTATGATCAAAACCATGCATATTCTTTTCTTTTTGGTGATTAAAGAGACGAATATGAAAGCTAAACCTCTCAAACGATGACCCATTGTTATACGAAATCTGTTGCCTATAAGTTTGTCAAACTTGTAAGTTTTAATTAATAGAATTCAGTTCTTGGTTCTTCTTATATTCCCAAGTTTATCATATTAACTTGATCTTTCTGGAACTGTATATTATTAATCATACTGACTCAAAACCCCATATTTAAAATTTGAAACACAATTTAGTTATTTCCGGCAACTTTGTATGAACAAAATAAATTAAAAGCTACACACTGAACTTATTTTGGTTATTGTTCCCTACGTTATTCATTGTAATGCTCAATTACGAGAAACTAAAAATTGAGGAAACGAGTTAGATATCTACTTCTGCAGTTCTTTTCACCTGAGTTTGATTTTGATAAGTTTCATAGTTTCATGGGATCGATATAGTTTAGGGTTTGGATAATAGATAAGCTTTATTAATCTAAGAGGTCGGCTAATTCTTTTTTTTATAATTATTTTAATTTTCTCTCCTTTTTCTTAGTACACGGAAACTATGGAAACGTATTTCAATTCTAAAAGAAAAAGTCTCTCATTCGTTAACTTTCTGTTTCTTTTTGTTAATTATATATACTTTGTTTCTCGACAAAGAAATTACCCTAAAAACAAAAGGTGGCAAACGGATAACACATTGTTTAAAACCATTCTATGGATTGGATTTTCTTATTTGTTTGACCAAAAGTGATAAATGGATAATATATCTACATATATTGATAAGACACTGTTCGATTTTGGCAATGTTTGATAAGTGTAATCATAGTTTTCACTATATATATATATATATATAATAAGACTATAAGAGTGATCATTCTTCACCAAATTTTGTTTTAAAGTAGGTCCAAAAACATGAGTTAATTATTAAATCTGATCAACCTTACTGAAAGACCGGACATAATGGAGAATTAAAATATTAATAGTAAAATCCAACTATACCTTCTATATGAAGGGGATCGAAAATGAATCAGATGCTTTTCACACTATAGATTCTAGATCCAGCAATAAGAGCCGTCTACAAGTGTAAAATCATAAACAACAACAATATTAGTAGTAGATAATGAAGGCATAAAGGTTAGGGCTTACTTTTTTTCTGATTAAAACAAAAATGAAAATAGATGGATTGATGAATTGGAAAGCACTGAGAAAATGAATAATAAGGAGATAAATAATGTAAAGAAAGAAAGGATGAGTGTGGTTTCCACACGAATAGCACCACACTTTCACAATCATGATCACTGATTCACTTCACATTCTTCACATACGTATTATCTACGTTTTATGTTTCTTCATCTGTCTATGCATGCATACGTAGTCGCCTACGTACATATCTGACAAGCACATCTTTATTTAACGTCCCGGAATATCGAAATTATATAATTAAAGGACCACTACATATATCGGTAGGAGTAGCAACCTCTTTGTTTTCTTTCTTCCATTTACATGATACACGCTATATTCAAAAATGGATAGAATTCGAAATAATTGGGAACGCATCTTTAAATGTCTTGCCGTTTTTGACTATAATTGGGTGTTGTATAGTTCCACCTCATATTTATTTACAGTTTTTGAGTGTTTGAATTACAAATAGAATTTTATCGATATAATTGACACAAAATAAAAAGGCTATTACTGGACGAAATTATACACCTGGAAGAATATAAACATAATATGGAATTCTGTAATTTGGGTTTGAGAATTATTGAATCTAAATTAACATAATGCTAGTATATATATATATATTTCCCATCTTTCTCTCCTTTTGTGTGAAAGGTATGCTGGTAAGTGTTGCCTTTTATATTGATAATGCTAGGAATAGAGACATGGATTTTCAACTTTAATAGTGGTCCGACTCCTAGTCCTACTCATAACACGATAATATCATAAATATAAATATTGCAACCCGCCAGGATGAGTTGGATAAAGTGGTTAAATACCCCTCCCCTCAGTCCTGGGGATCAATTCCCAGAACGTTCCAGTGGAAACAAAAAAAACCTCATGTGGGATCCATGGCTCATTAGGTGGGACCAATCCAAAAAAAAAATATTGCAACCCTAATTTGCGCTATGTTAACATATACAATTGCAAAAATCAGAGTTGAATAGGATAATATGTAGACTTAAACTAAAGAACTTTTGTAATTCAATTTCAGATGATAGCCTAAAACGTACAAATATGCTATTATACATAAACTAAATAAATTACAATTTGCCAAATTCTTTGGAGTTTGTGGTTAAAATAATCCAGTTGATGATTTTGTATCAAAGATTCGATCTCTCGCAATTATTTTATAATAAATTAAAGGGTGATTTACCCAAATAGTTTATAATATATAGAGTTTTACTCAACTAGTGTGTAGTTATTGATAGTTACGAGTATGATTCATAATTTACTAGATTAGTGTCATATTTTAATTTAAATATCATTTTACCCTTTTGTTGTTTGAAAAAAAGTAATTACGAAAATATCATTAATAAAAACTGCCACATCATCAATTTGCAAAGTTTAAAGTTTACCAAACTAAAACAGGTCATGTGTACTAGACTTTACATGAGAAGGTAGACTTTGTGAAATGTAAACTATCCTTTGTAGTAGACATAAATGTCATGATTTTAAGGAGGAAAATATATATGTAGTAGACTTTAAATCCTAGTGTAGTAGATTTTGATGGCCTTCATGGTAGACTTTGTTTTATGTAAACAATCCTTTGTAGTAGACTTAAATGTGTAGATTTTCAGGCGGAAAATCTACGTGTAGTACACTTTAAATCCTAGTGTAGTAGACTTTGTTTTATGTTAACAATCCTTTGTAGTAGACTTAAATGTGTAGATTTTCAGGTGGAAAATCTACGTGTAGTACACTTTAAATCCTAGTGTAGTAGACTTTGTTTTATGTTAACAATCCTTTGTAGTAGACTTAAATGTGTAGATTTTCAGGTGGAAAATCTACGTGTAGTACACTTTAAATCCTAGTGTAGTAGACTTTGTTTTATGTTAACAATCCTTTGTAGTAGACTTAAATGTGTAGATTTTCAGGTGGAAAATCTACGTGTAGTACACTTTAAATCCTAGTGTAGTAGACTTTGTTTTATGTTAACAATCCTTTGTAGTAGACTTAAATGTGTAGATTTTCAGGTGGAAAATCTACGTGTAGTAGACTTTAAATCCTAGTGTAGTAGACTTTGTTTTATGCTAACAATCCTTTGTAGTAGACTTAAATGTGTAGATTTTCAGGCGAAAAATCCTAGTGTAGTAGACTTTGTTTTATGTTAACAATCCTTTGTAGTAGACTTTAAAGTCTAGATTTTCAGGTAGAAAATCTACGTGTAGTAGAATTTAAATCCTTGTGTAGTAGAATTTGTTTTGTGTTAACAATCCTTTGTAGTAGAGTTTAAAGTGTAGAGTTTGAGGCGGAAAATCTACGTGTAGTAGACTTTAGATCCCCGTGTAGTAGACTTTGTTTTGTGTTAACATCCTTTGTAGTAGACATAAAAGTCTAGATTTCCAGGCGGAAAATCTACGCGTAGTAGACTTTAAATCCTAGTGTAGTAGACTTTGTTTTGTGTTAGCAATCCTTTGTAGTAGACTTAAAAGTCTAGATTTTCAGGCGGAAAATCTACATGTAGTAGACATTAAATCCTAGTGTAGTAGACTTTGCTTTCTTGTTAACAATCCTTTGTAGTAGACTTAAAAGTCTTGATTTTCAGGCGGAAAATCTACGTGTAGTAGACTTTATATCCTAGTGTAGTAGACTTTGTTTTGTGTTAACAATCCTTTGTAGTAGACTTAAAAGTCTTGATTTTTAGGCAGAAAATCTATGTGTAGTTGACTTTAAATCCTAGTGTACTAGACTTTGTTTTGTGTTAATAATCCTTTGTAGTAGACTTAAAAGTTTTGATTTTCAGGCGGAAAATCTATGTGTAGTAGACTTTAAATCCTAGTGTAGTAGACTTTGTTTTATATTAACAATCCTTTGTAGTAGACTTAAATGTTTTGATATTCAGGCGGAAAATCTACGTGTAGTAGACTTTAAAGCCTAGTGTAGTAGACTTAGGTTTATGTTAACAATCCTTTGTTGTATACTTAAAAGTCTTGATTTTCAGGCGGAATATCTATGTGTAGTAGATTTTAAAGTCTATGTAGTAGAATTTGTTTTATATTAACAATCATTTGTAGTAGATTTAGAAGTCTTGATTTTCAGGCGAAAAATCTACATGTAGTAGTCTTTTAATCCTAGTGTTGTAGAATTTGTTTTATGTTAACAATCCTTTGTAGTAGACTTAAAAGTCTTGATTTCAGGCGGAAAATCAACATGTAGTATACTTTAAAGTCTAGTGTAGTAGACTCTGTTATATATCAACAAGCCTTTGTAGTAGACCTAAATGTAGTAGAGCTGTGTAGTGGACCTTACGGCCATCATAGTAGTAGACTCAAATCTCTGTGTAATAGACTATCAATCCTAGTAGACTTTATGACCATCATATTAGACTTTAAGTGCTTCATGGTAGACTTCCATTTGCTGTGTAGTACAACAGTGTGGTAGACTTTAAATATGTAACCTAGAACTAAAAAGATGATTTTGCCCACTAATTATTGTACCCACCTGCGCCTACCAACCTCTTTCTTCTAGTAAATGTGGTAGAATCTGAGTTCAAATTTTTTTGGTAGTTTAGTAGACATGACAATAGACTCCTATTAAAGTGTGGTAGACTTTGAGTTTGGTAGACATTCAAACTGCATGGTAGACTCTAATTAGGTTTTGGTAGATGTAACTTAATGTTTCGTTAACCTTTGTGAATTATGGTTGCCTATTGATTACGTGCTGTACTTTTCCAGACAGATGAAATACTGGAAGACACATCGTACCTTAAAGCAAGCACGAGCTTTTAGTATAGGGAAATTAGAGAGTAATTTTGAAGAATTACCTTTGTACTTGTATATGATTAGACGTGCAAATCAAGGAACACTAATCAAGCTTGAAGTAGACCAAGATGATAGGTTCAAGTTCTTATTCATTGCATTTGATGCTAGTATTAGAGGCTTTCCCTACATGAGAAAAGTTGTTATTGTGGATGGGACGTTCTTACAAGGAAAATATAAAAGCACAATTCTTACGGCTACAATGCAAGATGGAAATTTCAGCATATTTCCTACGGCTTTCGGTGTGGTTGATACAGAAAATGATGAGTCTTGGAAATGGTTTTTTAGACAACTTAATCGTGTTATCCGTGATGATGAAGAACTTGCCTTCATTTCAGATAGACATAAATCAATTGGGAAAGCAATATCAACAGTGTATCCACTTGCAGATCGAGGCATTTGTACCTATCACTTGCGTAAAAACATTCTATCTAAGTTCGGAGGGGGAGAGACCTCTAAGTTATTTAAAAAGGCTGCCATCGCTTACAGGGTTGAAGAGTTCGATGTAATATACGCTCAGATTGAGAGTCTAAATCCTTGTCTTCATGCGTATCTGCAAAGGGCTGATGTTAAGATGTAGAGCCGAGTACATTTTCCAGGTGATAGGTACAACTTCACCACGTCAAATATTGCAGAGTCAATCGATCATACATTATCTGAAGCAAGAACTTTCCCAATAGTGCAACTTGTAGATGTAATTAGAGCACTGATAATGAGGTGGTTTGCGAAAAGGAGGGCAAATGCTTGTTCAACAACGACTATTCTTACGCCAGCCATTGAAAAACTCCTTAAGGTATTTCCAATATTTATGGTACACTTTGTTTACCTTTGGTGGACTTTGTTTTATAGTTTTGTAGACTTTGTTTACCTTTGGTGGACTTTGTTTTATAGTTTGGTAGACTTTGTTTACCTCTGCTAGACTTTGTTTTATAGTTTGGTAGACTTTGTTTACCCGTGGTGGACTTTGTTTACCTCTGGTGGACTTTGTTTACCTCTGGTAGACTTTGTTTTATAGTTTGGTAGACTTTATTTACCTCTGGTGAACTTTGTTTTATCCATGGTAGACTTTTTTTTCCTCTGGTGGACCTTGTTTTATCTAAAGTAGACTTTGTTAGATGGACTACATTTATCTTTTCGTAGACTTTGAGTTTTTTCTGATATTTGGTGGACCTTTGATAGACTTTAATTTTGCGTGTTATGTTTTTTATCATCGCTCAAATTAGACTTCTGGAAGCTACAAAGTACAATGTGGAAGAAAGTAATGAGCATCAAGCACTTGTTTCAAGCGTAACCTCTTCACATTTGGTTAATTTGACAGCTAGAACATGTTCTTGCAAGAGGTTTGACAAGGAAAAAAATTCCTTTGTGCATGCCTTAGTCGCAGCCCGATCATCTAATCGGTCCATCATCGACCTTACATATCAGTACTACCACACGAGCTACTTGTGTAATGCATATTCGAAGTCTATTATGCCAAGAAATCAAGAACTTCCTATACCTGCCGATGTGGCAAGTAAAGTCCGTAACCCACCGTTCATGCGCCAACAACACGGAAAGCCTAAGAACTCTAGGTTCAAAAGCTGGTTTAAGAGGCCAATCGAACCAAATCAACCTAGGAAAGGAACGACATGTTTTGTATGTAAACGCCTCGGTCATAATTCTCGGACTATCAAGCTGACCTAGCAGAATAAGTATGTTTAATGCAACAAACCTTTAAACCTTTAATCAAAATGTAATAGACTCTATGGTAGTGAATGCATCTTCACCAATCCCCTTCATCATCTGCTCAAGCTCATTAAGACGACTATGATGGTGAATGCTCTTCTTTATCAAACCAACTGTATCGGGTGCATAAAGCCTTTTGGGATAATCCTTTTCCGCCGCCATAGCTGAAAAAAATAGACAGAAAAATCAAAGTAAATCCAAATAACGATATGAAAAACCTCTGTTAAGTCCACCACAAAGTCTACCACACTGCTGTTATAGTCTACCATAAAGTCTACTACACTACGTACAATGTCTACTACACAAATCACAAAGTCTACCACACATTAGACTACACTAAATTCCAAGTCCACTACAAAGTCTACTACACTAAATACATGTATACCATAAAGTCTACTAAACTAACCAAAAAGTTTACAAAAAAGTCTACTACACTAAATTCAAAGTCTACCATACACTATACTCAACTAAATACAAGTCTATTACACTAAATTCAAAGTCTACCAAATTGTATATTGAACTAAATACAAAGTCTACTACACTTAATCCCAAGTCTAGTAAATTGTTAACTTACTTGAATACAAAGTCTACTAAACTTATACATACTCACTTTAAAGTCTATTACATAGCTAACTACGGTTTGATTAAGATCTACCATAGATAACAATAACTCCACAAAGTAAACATCCAAAATTCAAAGATTACAACAAATACTCTGAAATTACTTTAAAAATTCTAGGAAAGCTTTAGAGATTTCACCCCAACCATTCTTAAATCTCAGTTTTTCACCCAAAATCTATAACCTATTTCATAATCTCAACCAATTAATGCCATTTACTCAAATTTTTGGACAAACAACCCAAATGGGTTGATGATATGTGCAAGAGGAAGAGGTTTTCTTACATACTTCACCGCCAGCAAAGACAACACACAGCTTCCGGCATAGAAAACGAGAGAGACAAAGATTAAGAAAGAGAAGAGAAGGAAGCAGCGATGGAGAGGAGAGGAGGAAGAGAGTGACGGGTGGAGAGAAGAGGAGGAAGCAGCAGGTGGTGGAGAGGAGAGGAGAGGTGATTTCGTTGATGGTGGAGAGAAGAGGAGGAAGCGGCGAGGAGAGAAGAGGAGGAGGACAAAGAGAAGATGAAAAGGGGTAAATTTTAGGGTTATGATTTTGATATATTTTTTTTAAATTTTTTTAATGGCAGTTTTATAATAAAGCAAAACGATCGAATGTTTTATGTCATTTCAATATTTGTTTCAAAAGTGAAATATACAATGAACCATTTGAGTAATTAGGCATATATTATGCATCATTTGAGTAATTTGCTCTAAATTAAAATATGGGTTTTAGGCTATTTAGAATTGTGAAGATATTATTTTTTGTGTCAATATTGGGCCACAACTGCCCAGCCCATTAGCCAAGTTCCTGCATAATGGAGGCGGCAGATTTGATCCCAAGACATGAAAGTATGCCTACCTTTAGTGGACTTACCACCTACCACTAGACTAAATGCCACTTGCAATTGTGAAGATATTCAACATCCAACTTTTTCTATGTTAGATGGAAAAAATAAAGTTTTGTAACAAGAATATCGATTAAGAATTTCTCTCTTTATTGCCTTCGAAAATACCTCAAAACCAAAACAATTAAACTCTATGTTTTCTCTCACACACACAATAGGATGTCACAACACAACATCTCTATTTATAGTCTCTTAACATAAACCTAAACCTAATAGGATAACTCTAGAACATTTAGATAACTCCTAAATAACTAACTATTCCTAGTTTTTAGGTTGCTTGCACTCTAAGCTACACTTTTAGCTTACCTTCAACATTCTCCCTCTTAAACTTGAAGTGATCTTTGGTGATGTCTTGAACTCCTATGAGCTCCCTCATCTCTTTGAACTTAGTCTTTGGTAAAGCCTTAGTCAAGATATCGGCCTTTTGTTCATTGTCGGGAACATGTTCTTCTTCAATTTGCTCGTTTTCAACATATTCCCTAATGAAACGATATCTTTTGTGTATATGATTACTTCGACCATGAAAGAACGGGTTCTTGGTAAGTGTGATTGCTGATTTTCTGTCAATATACATCGGAACTATTTTAGTTTCTTCTCCGGAGATCTCACTTAGCAGTTCTTGCAACCAAATTGCTTGTTTTGCCGCTTCAAATGCTGCCATAAACTCGGCTACACATGATGACAATGCTACTGTTTCTTGTTTTTGAGAACACTAACTAATCAGATAATCATTGTAGTAAAAGATATGAAGTTGTGCTCTTCCCATCATCCACATCGACATTGTAGCTAGCATCACTATAACCTTTCAAACCTTCATAGTTTTTTTGGCCAAACTTGAGGCCTTGAGATAGAGTTCCTCGTAAATACCTTAAAACTTGTTTCAATGCTGCCCCATGAGATTCCTTTGGTTCTTGCATGTATCTACTTAGAACTCCAACACTAAAAGAGAGATCCGGTCGAATGTGAATCAGATATCGAAGACATCCAATGAGTTTTTGATACTCTTTCTCATTGATCCCTTTCTCTTCTTGTGATTTTGCCATCTTAATACTCGAATCCATTGGTGTAAGACATTAGTTGCACTCTAACAAACCTGCTTCTTCAAGTATTTTCTTAGCATATTTCTCTTGCTTTAGAGTTATGCAACTCTCTTCTTGTACCACTTCAATTCCAAGGTAGTAAGTTAATTTACCAATATCACTTATCTTAAATTGACTTGACAGTCCTTCTTGAAATCGAAGATGAACTTAAGACTTGTACCCGTGACTAACAAGTCATCCACATAAACAGCGACTACAAGAAAATGTTCTTTTTCTTGTCTTCGGTACAAGGAAGCTTCCTTAGTACATCTTTTGAATCTTAGCTCTTTGAGAATCCTGTTCAGTTTGTCATTCCATGCTCTATGAGCTTGTTTCAAAACATAAAGAGCCTTGTTTAATTTGTAGACTTTGTTTTCTTTTCCTTTAGTCACAAAACCTTCCGGTTGAGATACATAGACGTCTTCTTTTAGTTCTCCATGTAAAAACGCTGTTTTAACATCAAGATGATGCATCTCACAACTTTTTGTAGTAGCTAGAGCTATGATGAACCTTATAGTTTTGATTCTTGCTACCGGTGCAAAGACTTCTTTGAAATCTATACCATGTCTTTGAACATATCCCTTAGCAACTGGCCTTGCTTTATACTTGTTTATACTCCAATTCGAGTTCCTTTTTACTTTGAAGACCCACTTCAATCCGATGGCTTTTGCTCCACTAGGTAGATCAATAAGATCCCATGTCTTGTACTTATTAATCGACTTTATCTCTTCTACACAAGCATTAACCCAAACTTCTGAAGTACTAGCTTCCTCAAAATTCCATGGTTCTTCATTAAGCACCATCAACAATCGATCACTCTCATAGTCACAAAAAGAACAAAATCATTGAAGTACTTAGGTTTCTTTGTTTCTCTTGTAGATCTTCGAAGATGAACCTCTTGATTCTCTTCCTCATTGTTGATGATCTCTTTCTCACCATCGAACTTTTGTGATAAAATCTCCATGACTGATTGGTATGCTTTGAGACATGTCAACCTCTTTTTCTGCTTGATCGTTCCACTTTGAACTTTTCCTTTCATCTAAGACTACATCTCGACTAACAACTATTTTCCGAGTTGTAGGATCCATCAAACGATAAGATTTTGTTCCCGGTTCAGTCCCAAGATGTATTAAGACACGAGATCGATCATCTAGCTTCTTAAGGTATGGTCCTTCTATTTTCGTGTACGCTAAGCATCCAAAAACCCGAAGATGATCAAGTCTCGGTTTCTTTCCTTTGAAAACTTCGTAAGGAGTTTGATTCTTCAAAGCTCTTGTCAAAACTTGGTTTATGAGATAGGTTGAATGTATCACAATTTCTCCCCATAAATAGTAAGGTAAACACATGTGTTTAAAAATACTTCGAGTGATCTCCATCAAAGTATGATTTTTCCTCTCAACAACTCCATTTTGTTGGGGTGTGTAAGGTGCTGTCATGTTTCTTTGAATTCCCACCTTTTCGCAAAAGATCTTGAATTCGTGAGACATAAACTCTCCACCTCTATCAGTTCTAAAATTCTTAATGCTCATACTCCTTTCTTTCTCAATGGCAAGTCTAAAGGCTTTAAACTTGTCAAACGCATCACTTTTCTCCTTTAAAAGGATTGTCCACATGAATCATGAGTGATCATCTATCAACACAAATATGTATCTATTTCTTGCTGGTGTAGGAGGTGTTATAGGTCCACAAAGATCCCCATGGACAATCCAAGAACTCTTTTGGCTTGAAATAAAGATGTTTTAGGAAAAGATTTCCTTACTTGTTTTCCAAGTAGACATGAAGAACAATATTCCTTTTCAATGGTAAATCTCGGAACCCCCTTTACCAGGTTCTTATCTACCATTGTCTTCATTATTTCTACTCCAACATGCCCTAGTCTTGCATGCCATTTAGTTGTTTCATTAAGTGTTTCAAATTGTAAACACTTCTCAATATCGACTTCCATGTGAATCTTGTAGAGTCGATTCTTTGATCTCATTGCTCTAATCATCAACTTTCCTTCTTTATCAAATAGATGAAGATACTCTTCCTTCATCCTAATTTCACATTCAGATTCAGTAGTTTGTCCGAGACTCACTATGTTACTTCTCAAACCCGTTATGTAGTAGACATTAAGTAGAGTTTTCTTCTCTCTGATTTTGCATATGAAGACAATTGTTCCTCTTCCTTTTATTTCAATTCAAGAATCATCTCCGAACCTCACCATTCCCGTGATTGTTTCATCAAGTGTTGAAGAGAAATCTCTCTCTCCCGTCATATGATTACTAGCTCCATTATCCAAATACCAAAGATTTCTATCATTCGTCTCATATTCTTTTGGCTTGACATTTCTTTCATTGAGAAGTACCACTTCATGCATAAATAGATCCTCGCCTTTTGAGTCTCTTCTTCTTCTTCAATTTCAATTTTTTTCATATGTTTCTTGAAGCTTAAGGAGTCTATCAGGACACTTTGAGGCATAATGTCCTTTTTTATCACACCGAATACACACAATATGGGACAAATCCTTCTCGTAACTTTGATCCTCTTGATCCACATCATAGTTGCCTTGTCCTCTACCTCTACCACGTCCTCGACCTCCTCATCATCTACCTCTTCCTCATCCATAGCTCTCTTTATGCTCCATATTAGCATACATAAGTTTTCCTTATTCCTCAAGGTATTGATCTTCTTCCCCAACTCTCTCATCATAAGCTTTAAACCTTCCAACTATGTCTTCAAAGCTTGTCTTATTGAGATCGAGTACTTGTTCAAGAGCAGCTGTTAGGTGAATATACTTCTTCCTTGGTAGGCTATTAAGAAATTTCTTCACCATTTTTGTTTCCCCAATTGTTTCTCCGAGAGCTACCATTTTAGATGTTATCTCCGAGAGTTTTCCAACAAACTCATCGATTGTATCAATTTCCTTCATTCTCATCCTCTCAAATTCGGACATTAGGGTTTGTAGTCTAGCCTCCTTAACTGTTTCAGCTCCCACATGACGAGATTTGATTGCCTCCCAAATCTCCTTTGGAGTTTCTAGGTCTCCTACTTATAAGATAAGACTCACGGGTATTGATTGAAACAAAAGAGCTTTTGCTAAGCTTTTCTTCTCTTCATCATCACCTTCTTTTTCAACAATTTCCCAAACCTTATGCAATTGAAACATCACTTTCATTCGCATAGACCAAACCGTGTAGTTCATGGTTGAGAGCATCAGACATTGGATTGCCGAAGTAGAAGATCCTCCTCCTTCTTTTTGTTTCGCTGGAACAATTTCAGTCATGATTTGATTTCTTCAAGTAGATTTCACCACTTGTATCAAGAAGAATCGAAACATGTGGCTCTGATACCAAATAAAGTTTTGTAACAAGAATATCGATTAAAAATTCTTGTCTTTATTGCCTTGGAAAATACCTCAAAACCAAAAAAAATTAAATTCTATATTTTCTCTCACACACACAATATGATGTCACAACTCAACATGTCTATTTATAGTCTCTTAAGATAAACCTAAACCTAATAGGATAACTCTAGAATATTTAGATAACTCCTAAATAACTAATTATTCCTATTTTTTAGGTTGCTTGTACTTCAAACTACACTTTAAGTTTATCTTAAAAAAAAAAATCGATAAAATATTATATAACAGATAAAAAAGTGACACATGTTCAGCCTTTTCTCATTCTTCATCTGATAAAATTCAATGTTGACATTTTTGTATCAACAAAAGTGAATGCACATCAATTTTTATTTTTTTAACAGCCTTATAATACTTGAATAAAAAACTCAACAATTAGGCTACTCGGAAGTAAAATAAATACAATTTTCGTCAAGATAACATTAAACTGGGCTGAACATAAATGGGCCGGATATATAATGTGCCAAACATATTTGGATTGACAAATAAACAAGCGGACCATAAACGAACCAGTGGATATAGTCCATGTGCAAAAGGTTGAATTGTTCAAGATGGAATGATAATGACTAAAAAAACAAAGTAAAACAAAAGCCACAAGTAAAATAAAATAAAATCAGTATTCATGGTGTTTTCTATTTTTGGTGAGATTAGCACAATATTTATTGATCAAAATAAAGTATAAGTTACCAGAGAGAGGTCAGATTCACAATATGAGAAGCAAAATAATACAAAAATTTTATGTGTTCTTTAAAAAGAAAAACGATAATCAGGTTTTCAGCTCGACGTGTTAAAGATCTTCTTATGGTTAGTGCAACTCTTGTGACTACCATGTCAACAATAATGACCTACGTTTGTAGCCTACAACCCTAGTGGTGGAGGCATTATTGTTAGCTAGGGGTGTGGTCGTCGGGCTACCTGGACAGTTGGATTACCTACATGCAGCATTAAATGCTTGATGAACAGACTAGCGAGTCCACAGAGTAAGTAAGCTACAAGCCCTACCCATTTTCACTGGATCTGTTCCCAAGATAGAGCAAGTACAAGTATTAGTAGTGATGAAGACATCGACCAGCCAAGTGATCTTGAGGACGAAACATCAGACACAACCGAAAAGCAAGCTAAGAACCAAGGCATCACAAATATGAACCAGCTTCCAAGGACAAGATCATAGGTTAAAATACTTAGGGAAAGATTAATAGGATCATTGATCCAAACTTTAAAGAAGAACCAAGCTTAATACAAGCAAGCCACAAACTTACCCAATCAGTGTCATTTGAAGATCAAATCTTGTTGTTCTCAGTTCAGGCCCATGACTCAACCTAAGCTTCTACAAAGCCCCCAAAACGTCATTAAGGTATGTGTTTGAATTATATATGCTAGTATTTCCTTTTTTTCCGAACAATTATAGCTGTTTGTGGCTTGAGATTTTTTTTCTTTTTCTAGTATTTGTAATAGGGTTTCGACCCTAAAAGGTCAAGCTCCACGAGCCATTTATAAGGTTCCTTAGCAGTTTTATAACTTTTTACCAGTTATCAATAAAGATTGTATTTTCTTTTCTCGTAAAATACCAAACCTTAAGAGTTATAGCTTTTTTCTGAGTCATACAAGAGATTTTAGAAAAAAGAATTATCACAAGCTCATCATCACTTGTGTGGCGTCATTCAATCCATCCCCAATTCATGTTTTCATCCACCATCTAATTCTAGGAAAAGACCTAAGTCTCTTTGGTTAGATCCATCTTCACCATGAATCATCAATTGCTTAGAAGAGAGAGACCTTAGTCCAAGTTTTGAGTTTCATTTCTAACCTCTTATAAGATCGACCCATTGATCTTATATCATATTTGGTACCAGAGCCAAAGGTTCCTAAACATGTGTTCTGAAATCTTGTTCTATCGTTATTTTCTTTAGTTTTGTTTAATTCTTTTCATAGAAAAACTATTAAAAATGGAAAAGGATTTCAACATCTTTAGTTTTTATTTCTTATCTTCTAAAATCAAAAAAAAAAATTGTTTGTTAGTAGAAATCGAATTTTCCATTGTTTGGTAGAAATCAAAAATTTTCTATTTTGAAAATTTGATTTGTATTATCTTCATTACTGATTTGTTTTGATTTGATTCTCTAATATTAATTGTGTTAGATTTATTTATTTTTTAAAAAGGTTGAATTTGTTTGATTTATGTGAACCAAAACATGACAATAAAGGTTGAATTTGTTTGATTTATGTGAACCAAAACATGACAATTCGGTTTTTAAATATTGGTTTTAAGTCTCGTTTTAAAATCTTATCTTCCAAAAGTACGTGAGTTGTTTGCTCTAGACCATACTGCTACAATCATGGAGGCCATAAATGCCTTCAGAAAAGATCTCGCCACCCTGATTGGACACGTGGACCAACGAGTGAGAATGATTGAGCAGCCGAGAGCTGAAAAAAATAGACGGGAACAGAGAAATGATGATGAAGACTCTACTGAGGAAGAAGAAGAAGAGCCACCTCCTGACAGGAACATAAATAACAGCAATCGCGAGGTAAACCGTAATAATAGCAAGGATTTAAGACTAACTACTCCTATCTTTGCAGGTCGTGTGCATCCTCAAGCATATCTAGATTAAGAGAGAAGAATGGTGTATATTTTTGATTACTACAAATACAAGAAATCCAAGAGGATAACCCTTGTTTCAGCTCAACTCACAGGAAATGCATTATCTTGGTGGGATAGAGAAGTTCAAAAAAGGCGAAAGAATGGAATGGATCCTATCAGCTCGTGGGCTGTTATGAAGTTCGATAAGATAAAGAGGTTGTTCCCCCACACTATCACAGGAAGATGCAGAAACAGTTCACACAACTATCTCAAAGCAACAAAGTGTAGAAGAGTACTTTGGGGAGTTTGAAGAATTGAGGAATAGAATGGCATTAGATGAAGATGAAGAAGTTCTAATGGGACACTTCATTGATGGAATTCAAGAAAGGATAGCTAGAAAGGTGGAGAGACAAAAATTCCATGATCTAAATAAGTTACTCCACATAGTAGTTCAAGCCAAGCAAGACATCAAACAAAAGATAGTTACCGCAAACTGTTCCAAACCATTAAACAATTGGATCGGGACTCATGCGAAGGCTGATGAAAAAATAATTGCTGTAGAATCTGATCCTAAATCGGAAAAACCAGCCTTTTACAATGCCAAACCGATCAGACCACAACCGAGTAAGTCTTCTAACCCCTCTCGATCAAGAGATATAACTTGTTTTAGGTGTTAAGGTAGGGAACACTATGCAAGAGATTGTCTAAATCAAAGAGTCATGATCATTACACTTGATGGAGGCTATGAATCTCAAGAAGATTAGCAAGACGCAGGGGCTACTGATGTTAAGGACGAGATTGCCTATCTAGAGGCCACTGAAGTGCTAGTTGTTTGTAGAGCATTGAGTACTCTAAGTGAACCAGAAACCATCTAAAGGGAAGACCTATTTTTCACTAAATGTTCTATTCATGACAATGTATGTAGTCTTATTATAGGTGGAGGATCTTATACTAATGCTGCTAGCAAGAATTTGGTTCTAAAGCTAGGTCTTACAACAAGCAAGCACCCAAGACAATATCGATTTAGGTGGCTAGAGTCAAGCATAGAAATCAGAATAGCAGAACAAGTCATACAAGAATTATCAATAAAGATTGTATTTTCTTTTCTCGTAAGAAACCAAACCTTAAGATTTCTAGCTTTCTTCTGAGTCATACAAGAGACCTTAGAAACAGACTTATCACAAGCTCATCATCACTTGTATGGCGTCATTCAATCCATCCTCAATCCACGCTTTCATCCACCATCTAATTCAAGGAAAAGACCTTAGTCCCTTTGGTTAGATCCATCTTCACCATCGATCATCAATTGCTTAGAAGAGAGAGATTTTAGTCCAACTTTTGAGTTCCATTTCTAGCCTCTTATAAGATCAACCCATTGATCTCATATCATTTTTTGTATCAGAGCCAAAGGTTTCTAAATCTCACTCCTTGTTTATCGTTATTTCCTTTAGTTTTTGTTTCTTTTTTTTTAAATACTAAAATCCAAAAAAAATTTCAATATCTTTAGTTTGTTCTGTTTTATCTTCTAAAAAACAAAAAGAAATTGTTTGTTTCGTAGAAATCAAAAATTTTCCATTTGAAATTTTTGATTTGTATTATCTTCATTCCTAAATTTTTGACTTGAATCTCTAATATTAATTGTGTTAGATTTATTTAATTTTTTAAAAGGTTGAATTGGTTTGATTTATGTGAACCAAAACATGACAATTCGGTTTTTAAAGTCTTGTTTTAAAACCTTATCTTCCATAAGTACGTGAGTTGTTTGCATAAGTGTCTGTAGGAACAGGTCCTCTAATATCTGAGGAAGCTCTAGACTCTACTGCTACTATCATGGAGGTCATAAACGCCTTGAGAAACTATCTCGCCACTTATATTGGACATGTGGACCCGAGTGAGAATGATTGAGCAGCCGAGAGCTGAAAGAAATAGAAGGGAACAGAGAAATGATGATGAAGAGACTACTGAGGAGGAGGAAGAAGAAGAG
The DNA here is from genome assembly GCA_900406435.1 of Lepidium aucheri. Taxonomy (NCBI): domain Eukaryota; kingdom Viridiplantae; phylum Streptophyta; class Magnoliopsida; order Brassicales; family Brassicaceae; genus Lepidium; species Lepidium aucheri. The sequence goes on along the minus strand of OVBA01000084.1, from coordinate 11,146 downwards.
CCACGTCGTGGCAGGAACATAAATAACAGCAATCGCGAGGTAAACTATAGCAAGGATTTAAGACTAACTCCTCCTACCTTTGCAGGTCGTGTGGATCCTTAAGCATATCTGGATTGGGAAAGAAGAATGGAGTATATTTCTGATTACTACAAATACAACAACTGCAAGAGGATAGCTCTAACTTCGACTTTACTCATAAGAAATGTGTTATCTTGGTAGAATAGAGAAGTTCAAAATAGGCGAAGGAATGTAATGAATCCTATCAACTAATGGGCTACTATGATGTTCGATATGATAAAAAGGTTTGTTCCCCCACACTATCACACAGAGATGCAAAAACAGTTCACAAAATTACCTCAAAAGCAACAAAGTGTAAAAGAGTACTTTGAGGAGTTTGAACAATTGAGGAATATAAAGGCTTTAGATGAAGATGAAGAATTTCAATTGGGACAATTCATTGATGGACATCAAGAAAGGATGGCTAGAAAGGTGGAAAGACAACAATTCCATGATCTGAATAAATTACTCCACATAGTAGTTCAAGCCGAGCAAGATATTAAACACAAGACAATTACCACAAACCGTTCCAAACCATTCAACAATTGGACCGGGACTCATACGAAAGCTAATGACGAAAGAAAGCCTGTAGAATCTGATCCTAAAGCAAGGAAACCAGGCTTTGACAATGCCAAAACGATCAGTCCATAAGTGAGTAACTCTTCTAACCCCTCTTGATCAAGAAATATAACTTGTTTTAAGTGTCAAGGCAGGTGACACTATGCAAGGGCGATGTACTCAGGTTTTATCCTAGTAATCTACTGCAAGTGCACATCAAACGTAGTAGTACTTAGAGATTGAATCCACGAAGAACAAAAGATTACATTATTTATCACTCAATTCTAACTCAAGCTAAGTCAAAACAGTTAAAGTGGTGCTAAGAACTAACAACTTAAACGATTAAAGGCAATGTAAAAACTCAATATTAAAGGAATCAGGCATCAAGAATTCGTCAGGATCTGGAAATCAAATCAGAAAGACTATTCAGGGCATACATTTAACCAGTTCTCGACTTAGACATAGAATTTTAGCAAACCCACTGTCGTGGTGCCTACTACTATGTTTATCAACCTGGTGATCCTAATTGTCATTTGTCCTAGAGTTGTAAACATGATTTAACAATTGGGTCTAATATGTCCACAACTAGCTATAACATCAACTTTCGTTGGTTAAGGAGTAGTTGCTCATTTATACTAGTTCAGGTGTCTAATAGGCTTTTGGAAAGTTAAACAACCCAAGATCATAAATAGGTGATTAGGCTAATCTAAGCGTTACACTCAGCAACAGACATGTTTAGAAAGCTTCTCAAAATTGAAGAGGAATTCTTCTCTCTCTTTTACAAAAGTCTCAACCATCAAAAGTAATCATTCTCATTGATCAAAATCTTAAAAACTTGGTTTTATATGTCTTAAATAAGCGTGAATACAAAACAGAAAACTTGGGTCTGTCTTCGAGGATCGATTGATCCAGATGTAGATGGATCAATCAAGGATAAGATCAATCGATCTCACCAGCAGCTGGTCGATCTCAGCAGCAGCTGGTCGATCTTCATGTCAAATGCAAAACACTTCAAAGGGCTAGAATAGCTGATCCTAGGATGCAAGGTCGATCTACAAGTCGGGCGCAAGGTCATGGTGGTGAGATGATTGATCGATCAAGTTTTTACTGGTCGATCGTTAGATCGGACTCAGCTCTCGCCGAGGTACAGGATTGATCGATCTAGGTGAGGATCGATTGATCCTCATATACTGTAGAAATGCCAGAGTTGCTCCGATTTGCTCCAATCTGTGCTTTGCGTGCATAATCCAGATTAAGCATGTTATGAACCTGTAAAGCCTCTAAAATACTAAAAAGACTCTAAAAATATAAGAATTAGTGAGCTAAAAACCAATAAAACAAAGTACATTGATTTCCCCAGACTTGGCTTCTTGCTTGTCCTCAAGCAAGGAAACAAAAGACTAAATGAAAAATGCAACTCAAGGAACTCATTCGTCATAAAAATATTGCAAAATCAATTCTTGTAGTAAACCACATGAAACTTACTTGATAGAATCGAGACTACTTTGTACTTCCCTCATACTTAGCAACTATCCCAATCGAACTCCATATTCCAAAAAGTGATCTAAATGCACCACACCGATTTCTAATGATATGGGAATATCGATTGTGGGAATATTGATCAAGGGACACATGGGTTTCTCTTTCAGCCTTAGAACTACCTTCTGTATGGTTCCTTTTCTCTCATCAAATTTTCATTGCAAATTAATTCAAATGTTCGTTTGGTCGGTTTTTACAGCAACTCAAAGGGTGTAAGCAAGAGTACCATCATTGGAGTTCTTCTCAGTTACATGAACATACTTAAGTCAAGGGCAGCGTCATACGAGTTTTCCTCAGCCTACCAACATACACTAAGCAAGTAGCAATGTAACTGAAGCACTTTTTCCCTCGGTCTACTAACATTGCTTACAACCTTAATGGAATGAAACTCGAAATGATGCAAAGAGGGAAATCATACTCACATAGGAAAATCTGGCATTGTACTAAAAAGAGAGCCCGATCCGATGCATAGCAACTCCCTTGACAAGAAGATTAAGTCACGTTAGGTGTGAAGTCGGTATTTGATTCCTCGAGTACCCAAGAGTATATGAGTAATGTTGAGAAGTTGTGTAGTCTCTGAGTTTTCTAATAGTTAATCTATTCCTGTCAAGCTCAAATCAATGGTACTTAGTTCATGAAATTGAAATAAACCTCAAAAATCATATTTCCTACTATCAGTTTTTAGGCTTAAAAAGACTCACTAAAAATAGAAAATGTCTAAAAATAAAAGCAACAGATAGAAAAATGGCATTAGTCACAGCAAGTGTCCTTCCCCAAACTTACTTCACACTGTCCCGGTGTGAGAATAAGCCTAAATAAAGCACGACTTGTGCATAAAAATAACATAAAGAGTACATAAAATAAAAATTAAACTGGTAAGAAGGTGTATCAAACTCTAAGCTACGTGGACTACGACTCTCTCAATCTCCTAGAGCTCTACAATGGCGAGGTAAGCGGTGATCGAGAGTCTGCTCGTCCCCCTCGTCATCTGATCCCATGTCCAGCAATAGTGGGTCTCAGAGTTGTAGTTCTCTCTGTCTCATGCTTATCTCAGCTCTGCTCCCTGAAGGTTCTCTTAAACAAGAAGGCACCAGCATCTTGATCTTCCTAAGTGCGTCCCAGATGTGTCTCAACATATAGTGATTCCTTTGCTCAGTTTTATAATGCCAGCGCAATATTCCCGGTCCATAAAATCATCAGAGAAAGGAAGGAGATCATACTTTGTAGTGTACTCTGGAATCACATGCTCCATCATAGTCTCTGCAATGGCGTGCGAAGAAGGGGGATGTGGAGGCATGTGAGGAGGTGAGTCTAGGAAATCCTCTTATGGGCAGGAAGTCGTCCGACGAGTCGGGCAAGGGGGCTCAATCTCTGCAATCTCCGAATGAGTGAGATGTGGCTCGAAGTCTACATTGTAGCAATAAGTGACTGAGACGGCCTCTGGTGCGAGCATCTTGCACCAACAAGACTGCCAACCTCAAGCATAGTACCTCCACTTAGTCTTCGCCGTTAGGTAGTTGCATTTGGTCAAGAACCTGTCATCCATGTAGTGGATAGTCTTGATCGTCTGAGTGTTGCTGAGGTCCAACATGTGATACATGAAGATCAGGGTTAGGAGACTACCAATTGTTTTCTTCAACAGAGTACCCAACGATCCTCTGAAATGTCACTATGTGAGAAGCTTAACAAAGACAAATCCCCAGTTGATGTTGAGGTTAGCCTACTAAGGCGGAGGCATGTCGCCATAGAGGTTGGGAATTGCTGGAGCTAGAGCATGATGAAGTAGTTCCAGCTCAGCTTTCGTCCCTGCTCCCGACTCCTCCTTACCAAAAAAGGTAGAACCAATGATCTTAGCCACCACCCAAACCGCTGGGTTCCTGATGTGTGTGAGCTTCGATGTGTGACCCTGATATCCATCGTCTACTAAAATATCCCACACTGCTGAATTGGCCTGACTGTCATGTGATTGCAAGTGTCCCTCTACAAGTTCCCTGAATAAATATATCCTGCAAATATCTCTAATTTTCATCGTATACAATACTGCACAGTAAAGGAATGTGAAGAGTTAAACATGGACATCAGGATGAGGATCAACAACTACGTGAACATATCAGGATGCTAACATCTGACGGGCTTGCTTTGGATAGAGTGGAGCTGCGGTGCACGAAAGTCTCCAAGCCAAGTCTACCTATCATGTTGTTCACATCATCCAAGATCGCAAGCTTATCCAGCGTGTTGATGCAAATAAACTTGATTGGAACGATCTTGTTCCTCAGGTGCTGATCATAGCACACACTGTGGAACTGTCAACCTTAATATGTGTCCATCTTGTTGTATGCAGGATCACTCTTCAGCAGAAATGGATCCGACCTATTTCCCTCATTGGGCAGAAATGGTATACAGTTAGGTCGTGGCCAAGGTGGGAGACTCCTATCGGCAGAACGAACATCTGATGACTGACCCTTTTCCATAACTGAGGGTCTCCTGACCTTCTAGGAAGGTTTATTTTCACTTGCTCGAGCCATACTCTGTTAAGAAACAAAGACAATACTAACAGAGCCATGAGTTCGATAATATAAGCATAAGAAATTGAAAATTCAATTATGTAATGAGATTGCTCAGAAATAAATTTTTTGAATCAATCATCAGTCAGATAAACATCCAACAATGCATTACCAATTCAACCTAGTCTCAATTCCAAATCGAAAATTCTCAAATCCATCAACCTAAAAATCGAAATCAATACCAAATTCATTCAAATTCTAGGCTAATGAAACTCGAAATCATCATATAGCAATGATATCACATGGGTTCTGCACAATTAATCAAAAGAAATTCGAAATTCAACAAACCCAAAATCCTTCAGTTTTTGCAAAACCAAAAGAGGAGATAGAGAGCCATACCTTTACAGATCGAGAACGTTAGTGGGATAATCGGAAAGAGGAGGAGAATCCGAGTGGGGTAGGCTCAAGAATGAGTAAAATTTGTTAAGAAACAAGAAAGTTATGAGAGATTGAAGTTTTGTAAAAAATTTCTCAAAATCGCCCAAGAACAAAAATTTTCTTAAAGATCTGATGTTTTGATCTTAAAACCATAGTGTTTTTCTGTTTTAAATGAGTTTTCTAGTTCTATTTAAGTGAATTGAACTGGTTTTCGAAAACAGAAGACTTACCTAGTTTGACGATCGATCGATGCATGTGTTGATTGTTCGATCATCGTGTCTTCTCCTCACTGCTCTGCTCATCGGTCGATCTATCGCCTAAAGCTTGATCAACCTGCACGTCATGCATATCTTCCCACTGTAGTGTTGATCGATCAATCGCCTGTGGTCAGGTCCATCATCATATCAAACACATAACTTTGTAGAGACTCTAAAATCGATCAATCGCATGTGTCTGGTCGATTGCCAGATCATGCATATCACACTATGAAAATGCTGATCAACCGATCCATTACCGTAGGTTGATCAACACATCGTGCATCCAAGTCTCTCAGCTCGTGGATCGATTGATCCGTGTGAGGATTGATCGATCACTATGATTTGACCGACTTCTTACCTGAAACAAAAACAAATCCAAAACGAAAGTAAATCTCTAACAGAAAAATACAGAGCATAAAAACTATTTATTAGTGGGTGGCCTCCCACTTAACTCTTGATTAGAGTCATTAACTTGACTCGCATGCCACTTAGATGACAAATGGACTTTTGGGAGAAGTGATCTCTCCCTTAGTTAAGCAATTTCCTAAAATGAGTTCCCTTAGATGAGGGTCATTGCTACAAAATTTAGTTTCTATAACATCCACCAATACCACAGTTCCATCTAGTTTCATCTTCTTTACAGCAAAAGGTCCTGAACTTCCTAATCCAAGCTTATGTGAAAAAACTTTAAGACAAAAGTTGTGCAACACAAATTTAGGATTATCATGAAGCTTATTGTCAAGGATACATGTGTCCAGAGGTTCCAATTCTGGAGTATCATCATGATCCATTGAGTCTTCATCAGCTCACGATGAACAATGCCTCTGATTCACACTCAAACATACTGTCAAACATCGACGAAGTCCAAACCATAGTTTCTGATTCTGACACTATCTTTACCTGTTTGGATGTGGTGATCATTCTACAAAAACTATATGTAGGAGTTCTGATGGGATAAGACACTCCCTTGTCAATGTTCTCCAAAACCACACTCTTGTTGGGGAAGTCGATCTTAGTCCCAACAGTGTTCAGAATGGATCTACCCAGAAGTATGAAAAATGCACCACCTCGTGCCATCTCGACCACAATAAAGTCGGTCATAATTTTACAGTTTCCAATGAGAAGTGGGAAGTCAACCAGCCTTCCTCGTGCGCACTAAGATTAGGCATCTCCAGAAGCTATAGAGGAATTATGCTCCTCCATGAGCTCGATTCCCATCTTCTTCAGAATATCTAGTGAGATGACGTTCACACGTGCTCCAGAATCATAAAGTGCATCAATGAACATCAGCTTCCCAAGAGCATAAGGGATTGTGAATTCACCTTGATCTTCTAGTTTGGTGAGCTGTCTTGGGAAAGGAATTGGTGGTCTTTATTTTACAAGATCTCCATCCTTGCTCGCTTTCATCTGCCTTTCACTATTCTCAGAATCGGCCTTAACCACATTGGACGACTCCTTGGCATTCTTGTCTGATTTTCCTGGAAGAGCTCCTTGAGGCCTTCTCGCAGCTTCTGTAGTCTGAGCTACGTGTGTATCAAGCTTTTTCAAGTGTGCAGACACTGAATTGAACTTGCTGTTTAGATTATTGTAAATGTTGTCAACCTTGGTGTTGAGTTCTCTGGTAGTCTTCTGTTGTTCCTATGCATGCTATTGGATCAAAGCCTTGATCTCATCATTAGAGACTTAAGAAGCTCATTGGAGTTTGCTGCTATTGCGGTGCTTGGTGCTGAAATGGCTTGAACGGGTTCTACCAATTTTGATTCCCTAAATTCTGCACATAAGGTCTTTGGTTGTTCCACCTTTAACCTTGGCTTGGCACAAACATTTTTCCCTGATAATGTGATCCTTGTAGCATCACTACACATTAGTGCTGGAAAAATTAAGTTTTGAGGGTTCTCCACATTAGTGCTCCTGTAAGATAAGTAATTCTGATTATGACCCCTGTTCTGCCAGTTCACATAATCAACTTCTCTCTACTCTTCTGATAGGACTGGATAATCCTATACTTGTGCCACTTCTTATCAGTCTCCATCTGCTGCACTCCTCTTTGATTAGCCTGGCTTGCTTTTATCAGCATATTGAGCTTCTCAGTAAGCTCGTCTAGCTTCTGCATCTCCACACTATTTACTCCTTGTCCCTGGGTCATATTGTGGATAGTGACTACCAGATTTTGCAGCTACGTTTTCGATAAGGGTGAAAATCCCTCGTGTTAGTCATGAAATCTCCATTAGTGGCTGCGTTTAGGGAGTTCCTATAATCCAATTGACACCACCATAGAAGATGTTCAGAAGCTGCTCATCTGAATACTCGTGATGTTGACAATCCCATTGGTATTCCATAAATCTTTCCCAAGTCTCACTGAAAGATATACCAGAGCGTTGTTGTAATGTAGTGATCTTATTACTCAGTGCAGCAGTGTTTGACTTGGTGTAGAACTGATCCAAGTATACAGCTCGAACTTCTTCCCATGTATTAAGTGACCCTGGAGGTAAATACCTCAACCATCTAGATGCTTTGTCAGAAATAGAATGGTCGAAAAGTTTGCACTTAACATAGTCCGCAAGGACTTCATTTGAAATCGTAGTGCTACACATATCCTCAAAATTCTCTATCTCATCCATAAAATTCTCGACTGGAAGACCGTTGAAAACGTACTACTTGACCAATCCAATTAGTTGAGGCTTGATCTCATAATCTTGCCTCTAAATCAGTGGAGGGCGGATATCAGATATATTTTAATAGTATTCGTGAGGGATTCTAACGTCACCAATCTCTCGACGTTGAGGTTGTTTCTGTTGACACCCGAGCTGAGCCAATTCCCTCTGTATTTGCTCAATTGTAGGTTGTACATCGCGATTCTCTGGGTCACTAACGCAAGCTTCAGGATCGGTATGATTATGTTGACTCATTGCTCTTGCTCTTCTATTCTCTCTCTCAATCCTAGCAAGGGTTTCGTTGTCGAGGTTCAGAAGGTTTTCAGAGCCTTGGCTTCTCCTTACCACAAACCTGAAAATAGAAAAAAATAGAAAACAAAAACAAAAAAATGTAAGTACAGAGACTTAGAATCGAAATCGAATCTTAATTAAAAGGCAACCAATTGGCTCTCCGGAAACGACGCCAAAAACTTGATGTACTCAGGTTTTACTCTAGTAATCTATGACAAGTGCACAACAAACTTACTAGTAGTTCTTATCACCTCTTTAATTTTTTGTGATAAGAACTAACAATTTAAACGATTAAAGGTGGTTTAAAACTCAATATTCAAGACATCAAGTATCCGGAATTCATGGGAACAGGAAATCAAATTAGGAAGACTATTCAGGACATACATTTAACCAATTCTCTACTTAGACATAAAATTCTAGCAAACCACTGTCGTGGTGCCTACTACTATGTTTATCAACTTGGTGATCCTAACTGTCGGTTGTCCTAGAGCTGTAAACATGCTTTATCGATTGGGTCTAATATGTCCATAACTAGCCTTGACATTAACTTTTGTTGGTTAAGGACTAGTTGCTCATCTATGCTAGTTCAGGGTCTATTAGGCTTTTGGGAAGTTAAAAAACCTAAGATAGTAGACTAGGTGATGAGGCTAATCTAAGCGTTACACTCAGAAATAGACAAAGAACACACAAAATCAAGCCATAATTGTTCCTAAATTATCGATTCCTAATTCCCTAGAAAACCCTAAACCTGATTATCTACTCAGACATGATTGCAAAAGACAAATTCATGGAAGAACAAAACATCATTCAATTGAAAAAGAGAAATCAGGGTTTAGAAAACTTTTCAAAATTGGGGAGGAATTCTTCTCCCTTGCTCACAAAAGTGTTAGTCGTAAAAAGTAATCGTTGTCGGTAATCAAGATCTAAAAACTTCGTTTTATATGACTGAAAAATGCGTGAATACAAAATAGGAAAATTAGGCCAGTCTTCTAGGATCGATCAATCTAGGATAAGATCGGTCAATCTCAGAGGCAGCTGCTCAATCTCTACGTCAGATGCAAAACACTTCGGAAGACTGGAGCGGTTGACCTGGGATGCAAGATCGATCCACAGGTGGGGCGCAAGGTCTTGGTGGTGAGATGATCGATATGTCAAGCTTCGCTTGGTCGATTTTCAGATCGGGCGTAGCTCTTACTGAGGTACGAGACCGATCAATCTAGGTGAGGATTGATTGGTCCTATATTCTGTAGAAACGCCAGAATTTCTCTAATTCGCTCCAATCCGTGCTTCGCGTGCACAATTAGATTAAGCCATTTTCTAACAGTAGAGACTCTAAAATACTAACAAAGACTCCAAAAATATGAGAATTAGTGAGCTAAAAACAGAAAAAATGAGGTACATCAAAGGGATTGTCTGAATCAAAGAGTCATGATCATTACACTTGATGGAGGCTATGAATCTCAAGAAGATCATGAAGACACATAGGCTACTAATGTTGAGGAAGAGATCGCTTATCCAGAGGCCAGTGAAGTGCTAGTTGTTTGTAGAGCATTGAGTGCTCTAAGTGAACCAGAGACCATCCAAAGGGAGAACATATTTTTCAGTAAATGTTTTATTCATAACAAGGTATGTAATCTTATTATAGATGGCGGATCTTGTACTAATGCTGCTACCAAGAATTTGGTTGCAAAGCTATGTCTTACAACAAGCAAGCACCCAAGACAATATCGACGTAGGTGGCTAGACTCAAGCACATAAATCAGAATCGAAGAGTAAGTCACCATCACTTTCAGCATTGGAAAGTATCAAGCCGAAGTTGTATGTGATGTGGTACCAATGCAAGTATGACACCTACTGCTAGGACGTCCATGGAAATTTGATGGAGAAGTCACTCACAATGGACGCACAAAAACTCACTCTTTCACCCATAACAAATGCTTGTTTCAACTTGTACCCATGTCTCCTATAGAGGTAAATGAAATGCAATTGAAGTTTGCTGATGAGTACAAGTCTAGTAAGACTAATCTTTTCACCACTCCTACTAGTGTTGATAAGGCTTTAGATCACAAAAAAACAATGCTACTAATAGTGTTTAAAGATGTGATGCTTACAGGTCCTAAAGAGATAGTACTTACACCATAAATATCTTCTTTGTTAGACAGGTTCAAGGATGTTTTTCCTGAAGAGATACTAGCGGGATTACCACCTATTAGAGGCATAGAAAATCAGATCGATCTAGTATCTAGAGCTGCTTTACCCAATAGGCCACCCTATAGGATGAACGTGATACACAGAGTTTTAACCCTAGTATTCTACTGCAAGTGCACAACAAATATAGTAGTACTTAGAGATCGAATCAATGAAGAACAAAGTTTTACACTATCGACTGCTCAATTCTAATTCAAGCTATATTAAACTGTGGTTGATTATTGATACAACGAGTTTTAACCCTATATCCTACTACAAGTGCACAGCAAACGTAATAGTACTTAGGGGTCGAATTCCTCAGAGAAGCAGATCACACTTTCAACTTCTATCGAATCACAAGCTATATCAATCAAAATCAGAGAAGTTTATGCTAACAATTTAAACGCGAATGTAATCAAATAACTAAAGCAATCGGATATCAGGTATTCATTCAGGAGTTAGAACTCTTGTCAGGGAAACTATTCAGGAACAAGTCTGATCATATTCTCGGCTTGAACATAAATAAAGATAAACCAACTCTCGTTGAATCTATCCCTCTACCAATAATCTAAAGATCCTAACTCTTGTTGGGTTCAGATTACAAATAGGATTTACCGTTCAGGTTCAATTACCCACAATCCAACCTAGCATCAACTCTCGT